>NW_026475495.1:0-10839 GCF_026875155.1 Cherax quadricarinatus
ATTTTAAAACAAAAACCAGATCTAGTATGCCACCTATATGTGAGTGGGCTCATATGCCCACAATTCGAAATTATCATGTCTTTTAGCAATCCCATATTTATTTTCCATTGTGTTTTTTAACCCCCCAATATTCTTATTCGGGCTTTAAAACCCAAGAATGAAGTAGGTTCAATTGATGCATCTGGTAAAGCATCAGGTCGAAGCTGGTTCGCGGGGGCATAGAGAAAAAAATTTTAGGGAAAAATCGCCTGCTATACTTTGACACCATGTACTGCATTTAACCGACCTCGAAAGGGAAAGGGTAAATGTGGCAAGCTCTTTCGACATACATCACAAAACCTTCATTGTGGTAGTCTACAAGCCCCCGATGCAACATCCCAGAAATTTCCCAGGAACCTGTTAAAAATTGACCACTGTCTAAAAAATCTTCCAGCTCCTGCACCCAACATCTTCCCCGGGGGGGATTTCAATTTAAGCCCCCTAAAAGGGAGGAATATAGCAAAAAAATATTGTTGCGTAATAACCCAGGGGGCAGCTTGATGAAAACTCACACTCACACGAGTTTTTAAATCTCGCACAAAATTCAATTTAAACCCAGCAAATTTTTAAGCTATGACTGGAAATCACTGACCTCATTTTCATAACTTTTATGATCTGATAAAAAATTTCCCATATCAAAAAAAATATACCAGATCACAACATAATTGAGGTTTCCCCAAATTATCGTGGAGCCCCCAGACCGACATAATGAGACTATCACGAGGGAGCATTCACCAAATTCAACTTTAATAACAAAAACATAAAGGGGACCAAGTAAAACCAAGTCCTAACCGATAAAGCTGGGAAGATATACAAGCAACACAGACCCCCAAATTATGTAGAACAATTCCGGGGCACCGATTATGCACAAGGCTTATTCCCCTAAGAAAAGGAGGATAGATGTAAAATAAAAGAGACAGGCCTCCCTTTACAGGCGACGGAAAAGAAAAACAGAGCGGCTAAAAAGGGTCAATATATCTGAAATGCGCAGGGAACATGGTCAGAGAAATAGCAAGCATCGAACTTAAGCTAAAAGAATCCTTTAGGGGTCAGGAATCGCGGAAGAACTAAAAGCCATAAATGAAATCGAAAGAAACCCAAAGAAATTTCTTCTCCTATCCAAATAAAAATCGAAACAACCCAGTATTGGGCCCCTACTTAAACAAGAGGGGGGTTTCCTACACAATGACAAAAAAGGGAAAGGGGTGAGCTATAAAGTCCCAATAGCTCAGTTTTTAGCAACCAAACCCAGACTGAGAGTCGAAGATAAAAATGAATTTTTTTTGAGAGAGCCAAAAAATTTGATTAACACAAGCCTACCCGATGTTACCCCTGCCCAAATGACTTCGAACAGGCGAAAAATGCATGCCCATGCACTCTGCCCCGGGGCCAGACTCAGGGAGCTCTGTGTTCATCAAAAACTGAAAGAACCCCTATCACGAGCCTTTTTCCCATCCTTGGAGAGGGAGATGGAAGGGGGTCGCCCCTTCAGTTACTAAAAAAAACAGACATAGCCCCACCCCCAAAAAGGGGGGGCGTAAAGCAAAGCAAAGAACTACAGACCCAATAGCCTAACATCCCATATCAAAAAAATTTTGAAAGGGTCCAAGAAGAAGTCACCACCCATCTAAAACCCACGTTCAAAACCCGGGGGCAACATGGGTTTAAAACAGGTCGCCCTGTCTGTCTCACTACTGGACATACGACAGGGCCTAAATGCACTAGAAGACAAAAAGAAGCAGATTTAAAATATCAGACTTGCAAAAGCCTTTTTTTTTTTTTTTTTTCCAAGTGACCCTGGCGTAATAGTGACAAAATGCGCGCTAAAGGAATAACAGGAAAAGTCGGTCGATGGATTATAATTTCCTCATAACAGAACACAGAGAGTATCGTCACAGGTAAAATCCGAGGGAGTACGGTGAAAAGCCCGTTTTCCCCAAACACAGTACAGCTCCCTCTTGTTCCCATCCTCATATCCGACATAGACAAGGATGTCAGCCACAGCCCCGGGGTGTCTTCCTTTGCGGGAAGACACCCGAATCGCATGACAGTGCTTCCATTGCAGACCTGAAAGGGCTCCAGGGGGACATCAACCAAATCTTTCAGGGGGTTTAAAAAAAAATATAAAGTTCAACGATGAAAAAAATTTCAATTACTCAGTTTGGGGTAAAATGAGGAAAAATTAAAATTCTTCTTTCAGAGTACAAAACAAATTCTGGCCAAAAAATAGAGCGAAACACCAAACGTCAAAGACCGGGAAATTTGATTATGTCGGAGGATCTCACCTTCAAGGACCATAACTTTTGAAATCAATCGCATCTGCTAAAAAATGACGGATGGATTTAAAAAAAAAACCTTTAAAAACTAGGGAGGCCAAGCCCCGATGAACTCTTCATTCACTTGTTCTATCTGGGCGGGAATTTTGGGCTGCACCTAACAGAAACCCTTTCAAGGCAGGTGAAATTGCCGACCTAAAAAAAATGTACAGAGAACTTTCACGGCGCGCATAACGGAGATAAAACCCCTCAAAACTGGGACGTTGGGGTTTTCCCAAAACCTGTATTCCCGGAACGCAGGAGGAAGTTTACATTATATATACACCGGAAAATCCAAAGGGGGACTAGTACCGAACTTGCCCACGAAAATAATCACTACGAAAGCAAAAGATTTGGGCGGGAACGATGCACCATCCCCCCAATAAAAACAGGGGGGTCACTAGCACTTTAAAAGAGACCATACAATAAGTTTTCGGGGGCCCGAACTTTTTCAACTGCCTCCCAGCACACATAAGGGGGTTTAAACCAACAAAACCCCGGGCAGTTTTTCAAGCGGGCCCCGGAAAGCACCTAAATCATTCCGGATCACCCGGGCTGGGGCCTCGTATTTTGGGTTTTGCGTGCAGCCAGCAGCAACAGCCGGTTGATCAGGGGGCTGATCCACCAGGAGGCCTGGTCACAGACCGGGCCGCGGGGGCTTTGACCCCCCGGAGGCTCTCCAGGAAAACTCCAGGTAAAAACAGTTGGTTGACCTTAGGTTAAAACGCTGCATATCCAGGCAAGTTTGGGGGGGGCTCCATCTTTCAATCTACATTCCGCAAACAGATGACATCAATTTTCCTTGTTGCACTAATATGATGAAATTTCAGGCAACCCATTTCCTTTTTGGAAAAAATTTTTTCCAGGAAAATTTTTTGGAAATTGTACCCCTTTTTTAGGGGAGTTTTTTACAATCTCTTGCTCAAAAAAAGGGAAAAACAAATTATTTTTTGACTACAGTGGGGCAGATATTTAAAGGGGAGCAAATACCCAATAGTTTGAAACTTTTTAAAATTTTCAGACCTTTTTTTTTAAAGCATTTTTTCGGCATTTTGGCAGCCAGTGAAAAGGCAAGTTTTAAAGGGCAAATTTTAATGGCTTTTTTCTCCAAATTGTTGGAAGCTGAACGGAGTTTTGCTGAAAATTTTGGACATAAATCACCATTCTAAAGGGAAAACATCCTGATTACATATATTTTTTAAACTTGCAGGATCTGTTCAAGATGCTAAATTTTTTCTGGAAAGTTGTTATAATATGAGGAAGGTCAAAACGAATCCAATCCTCCCCGGGAGGAGTGCACTTCGGGTTTTAGTGTTTTCTTTAACCCCTTTCACCTTAACGGGTTACCATGGTTAAAATTAGTGTTCCCTGTTTCATAACATTCCCAGGTAGGCCTGGCATCTACTCATCCCCCTTTCCCGGGGAAGGTTACCTGTGTGGTTTTCCTCTCATGTTGAGTTTGTGTTTTGGGGAGAAATGCAAACTCTTTTCCCCAAATCAGGTGTAGCCAAGGTCTTAGGGCAACCAAAATTCCATATGTGCTAGCAGGATGGCTAGCCCTCCCCCAGCTGGTTTTGTGAGGCTTTTCCGGGTTTATCACCAAAAACCCTTTTTGCAGTGAGGTGGGGTTCTTGCACACTTTGCAGAGGCATTCTCAGTTTCGGGCCCTTGGTAAATTTGGAGGGCCCCAAATCCTCATTTTCCCTTTAAAGGATTTTATCAGGTTTACATCAAAGGGTTTTTTGGGGTTCCCTGACTGCAGCCTTGTGGGAGACTGAACCCCCAACTTTTTTACAGTTAATACACTTAAAATTTTTGGGCCTGCCCGGGCCAAATGTGCTTTCCCTCTATGGAAGCCCCCCCAAAACACTTCCCAACACCAAAAAAGGAGTACCCCCCACATTCATTTAAACCCGGGCCATAGTGCTGGCATTTTTAACACCCACTTTTTTAGGGGGTTTAGGTACATTTCGATGTTTGGGAAACGAAACCCTGCCCCCCCAGATATTCCGGGGGAGGGGCACAGGGCCTACCCAACTGGCAATAATTTGGGATTTTCCTTTAAGTCTTTTTAAAGGGTTGAAAGAATGCTCCCCTTAGAGTCAGATGGGGGGTCCCATGCAAGAGGGGTATCCAAAGATTATGATACTGACCCATTTTTTAAAGTGGTGAGGTCTGATGGAGGCGGAGCAAACTTTAAAACCCCATAAGGGTTTCTAAGTAAAAATCTTAACACTCCCTTTTTTCGTTTCCCCCAAACACAAAGTTTTTGTGTTTTTTCCCCAAATTGGATCCTTGAGTTAGGATGCTTTGTTTTTAAAAAAGCTTCCCTTAGCCTGCACACTTAGCAGCAGGGGGGTGTTTTTTCAGGGAAGTTCAGCTTAAAACATTTTTCCTTTTTAAGAAAAAACTTCCTTTCAGCCTCTGTGCACCAAGGGCGTTTAGTATCACATTGTGTACGAGTCAAGTGAGTCCTTTCAAAGTCGACGCTCTAACCCTTTCTCCCCTTTTTCTTTTGTTTACTTTAAAGGTCTGGAACTTTTCTCAATTTTCCCTCACCCGCAGAAAAAAGGTTCCTCTATGACATTTCCATGTTTGCCAGTGATGTATTTTTGGGGTAAGACTCACAACACAAGAATTTTCCTCACTTATCTTTTCCCTTATAGCCCTTTTCAAGAGCAAAATTCACTACAAATTTAGAAATCCAAAATAATCACAAGACACAAGTGCTCAAGTTTTAATTTAACACCTCCCAAACCCTACCCAACCCCGACCACTACCACTCAATACGACACACACCCCACCAAAAAAAACCCCTCAGAACCTCTTTATGTTGGGGAATAAAAGGTACAAATAAGATAAAATGGATTGGGGCAGGAGGGCCCGGCACAGACCGGCCGCGGGGGCCCGACCCCCGGAAATCTCCCCAGGGAAAATCCCCGGGAAACCCGGGGAGGTTCCCTTTCCCTTATCACAAATTACAAAGATGAAAAGAGAGAAAAAGAGAGAGAGAGAGAGACAAAGTAGGTAATATTGAGCATAAAATTAGAATTCTGACATACATCACATTAAACATGAGGTTCAAATTCAATGATAACTTCCACTTGAGTTAGTTCAGGCTACTGCCACCTAATGTACCTCACTGAAATAATATAGCAGACATCACAATGAAAAACTAGGTAATGTTACAATGACAATGAGATAAATCACTCTGGTCGACTTCCTTGGTCCATCCTGGGTAACTCACATGTTACTATGTTATACATGTATGCAAGCATAAGTGTGCAGCTGTAGATAGATGAACCAGTACCTAAACAATCTCACTTACACACGCGTTACTATGTATGACAAGTGTTACCAAGTACACCAAGTGTATACTTTATCACTTAGAATACACTTCTGTTGATGTAAATATAGGTGAGAGTGGTACACCGCTGGTCGTAATAAACACACTGAACTTCTCAAGGTCAAACACTAGGCCCAGCTTCTGGAGTTACCAGCGTTTTAATGTGTTTATTATGTGTCAGTGCAGTGTCTGCAGTCATTAAATTGGTGTATCAGAAGTTAAACACTACAATCCAGTTGATCAAACAGTCTAAAACAATTTACACAATGTATAACTAAAAGTATAATGATTGAAAATTGTTACTATTACAATTTTAACTAGGCGCTAAACCCACTAGATGAGATGGCAAGGAACATAGATGTTAACAGGCTGACTCTTGCTTAACAGTTTAAAGGTAACCGAATTACTCAAGTAAGAAAGTATTCATGAAACTGAACATTATGCAGGAGTAAGCTTGTTCACAGTAAAAATACAAAGCATAAGTTACACACTCACACCACAGATGAACACTGCAATTTGAAATATTACTGGGAATTTAGCAGTAAAGTTTCAGTCTGAACGAGAAAATGTATTAGAAAACACAGCAATGACACTAGGACAAGCAACTTAACTATGTAACCATATTTAATAGTTCAGTTACACTGAGCAGAGCATGTATTACACTGATTTATCAAATGTAAGGAGTCACTACACTGAAGTACACTTTGAGCCTTTTAAAGTCTTAATACAGGCTTACAAATGACAATTAACTGTTGGGGAAAGCAGCACTTAACACTTCTAGCACACGTATGACAGATGAATGTTCACTGTGTACAAGCCAATCACCACAAGCTTACTATGTTTATAAGTGAACCTCTGGCATGTCCCACTCAAAATGTCAGCACTGCAATGCTCGTCAAATTGTTCTCAAGCCACTACAGGAAACACTGGTATGCCAGCAGCACTGCAGAACGTATACAGACATGCTGGGCCCTAGGACAGATAACTGCAGGCTGCCTTAGCCCGTTCTGGCTAGCTTCTAGTGCCACCCTCAAGCTTGCTTGAGGGTGGCCCGCGCCAACCACCCGGACACCTGCTTGCAGCAGGCAGGCAGGCACACAGGGGACACTCGCAAGATAACGGATGCGGCACAGGACACGGGCACCAAGCCCCCATTGGTCGGCTAAAACCGCCTCTAAACCCAAGCAAATAGAGGCAAGGCGGGTTTTCCAAATCGAGGAAGGAGGGGGGACAAGGAAAGGAATTCACCTCGTAGCACAGCAAATGGGGTAGTGGCCTGCGGGTCGCAGTGCAATTTTCAAGGTCATTCACTGGGCCCACAGTCGTCTCGAGAGTTACCAACCCTGTACTACTTGTTAATGGTACGGCCGGAACACTGTAGAACGTTCACAAAGGCATTCTGGGATTCAGAACAGATGTAGCCTTGGCCTATATGCAATAATTTTAAAACACTTGAAATTTTGGGAAGTTTCCAGACATAATAGACAGATGTGCTCACAGAGAAGGTAAATAACTTGGGTGTGGGCACACCACATTAGAATGACAGGAGGAGACATATAGCGAATTTTGGTCATAATTTGAAATAGCTGTATTAGCGGAATGCCATAAAACGGATCACTACAGTACACTACTGTATATGTTTATACAGTAGTGTACTGTAAATTGTATTAAAAAGAATAGAGGAAATAAGATCAAATATACATTTAAGAATGCACACTGGTCAGAGAGTCCGTTGTAAGTCCGAGTCCTCAGTAAACAAGCACATCTCTCAGTGAGGAGAGGCTGCACACAAATATATTTTTACGCTTTTCAGTACATACAACCTATGAACATCATGGAATAATTATACAGCAACGCCCCACTTATACAGCAGGTTAGGTTCCTGGCTACCACTATAAAGCGGAAATTGCCGTAAAGTGGAACACCTTTTTTTCCACTTGTAAATAAATATAAATGCTAGATAACAGGTTTACACTAACATATATTAAGTTAGCAATAGAACTAGGCATTAAAAACACAATAAAAAGTAAAATACAGACAGTACACCTGTTACTTACCTTTAAAAATTAATATGAATATGTGAGAGATGAGTAGCAGTATAAAAGTTTTCCCATGTCAGCAATAAGTCACTTTGCCTTATTTTATTTTTGGGTTATCCCAGGTCCTCTACACATGTGCTGCTAAATGTAACTGTATTTGTGCATACCTGAATAAACTTACTTATTAGTGGTCACTCATATAACACTTTTAATTTCCTGCAACACTTTCTCCTTGGCTTGATGAGCCAAACCAAGCTGAGGTGCTATCTCAGCCATACACATACCTTGTTAGTAAGTAAACTCATTCAGGTATACACAAATACAGTTACATAGATTATCATACATAGCAGCATATGTGCAGAGAACCTGGGATAACCCAAAAAAGTCAGCTCACTAACATGGCACATAGAGTAATACCTGGAGTTTACCTGGAGAGAGTTCCGGGGGTCAACGCCCCCGCGGCCCGGTCTGTGACCAGGCCTCCTGGTGGATCAGAGCCTGATCAACCAGGCTGTTGCTGCTGGCTGCACGCAAACCAACGTACGAGCCACAGCCCGGCTGATCAGGAACTGATTTTAGGTGCTTGTCCAGTGCCAGCTTGAAGACTGCCAGGGGTCTGTTGGTAATCCCCCTTATGTGTGCTGGGAGGCAGTTGAACAGTCTCGGGCCCCTGACACTTATTGTATGGTCTCTTAACGTGCTAGTGACACCCCTGCTTTTCATTGGGGGGATGGTGCATCGTCTGCCAAGTCTTTTGCTTTCGTAGTGAGTGATTTTCGTGTGCAAGTTCGGTACTAGTCCCTCTAGGATTTTCCAGGTGTATATAATCATGTATCTCTCCCTCCTGCGTTCCAGGGAATACAGGTTTAGGAACCTCAAGCGCTCCCAATAATTGAGGTGTTTTATCTCCGTTATGCGCGCCGTGAAAGTTCTCTGCACATTTTCTAGGTCGACAATTTCACCTGCCTTGAAAGGTGCTGTTAGTGTGCAGCAATATTCCAGCCTAGATAGAACAAGTGACCTGAAGAAGTGTCATCATGGGCTTGGCCTCCCTAGTTTTGAAGGTTCTCATTATCCATCCTGTCATTTTTCTAGCAGATGCGATTGATACAATGTTATGGTCCTTGAAGGTGAGATCCTCTGACATGATCACTCCCAGGTCTTTGACGTTGGTGTTTCGCTCTATTTTGTGGCCAGAATTTGTTTTGTACTCTGATGAAGATTTAATTTCCTCATGTTTACCATATCTGAGTAATTGAAATTTCTCATCGTTGAACTTCATATTGTTTTCTGCAGCCCACTGAAAGATTTGGTTGATGTCTGCCTGGAGCTTTGCAGTGTCTGCAATGGAAGACACTGTCATGCAGATTCGGGTGTCATCTGCAAAGGAAGACACGGTGCTGTGGCTGACATCCTTGTCTATGTCTGATATAAGGATGAGGCTTACGACTCTTCTTTTTATCACAACTAAGCTTAGACAGCATTGTCAACAAGAGCCAACTAGTTAACAAAATAGTAAAAGAGAGAGAACGAGATACACGGAGTTCAAACAATGTAAAAACACAAACTGAACGGGTGGCGGGGCATCACTGGGTCGGGTAAAATAAAGATTTAATATGTCCCCAAATTTTTCTTCATTATTTTTTAAAAAATTTGTAAAACCTTTACCTCACAATATTTTTTTTTTTATTTAATAATAATTACCCACAATACCATACCTTCCTGTGTAAAATTGTACAATTTTTTAACAAAGATAATACAAACAGCAACACCCCCTTTCTCATGAAAACACCCCTTTTGTAGAGTGAATATATTATTTTTTTAAATTTAATTATATAATAAAAAAGAATGTAAACCCACAAGGGTCATAAATAGTTAAGTGAGGGCCTACAAAGGAATATTTTTCTACACTTATCCCCATAACGGGTTTGACTCGAGGAAACTAATTCTTCAGACACCCCACAAGCTGCTTGGAAAACACATCTCTTTTATGCCAATTTTATACATTTGAGTTGTAACAGTTTAGTGTTATTTAACATGCTTTTACATAATTTTGAAAAAAAACATAGAGGGGATTAATGGAAATTTCTGTATCACATTTAATGCACAAAGATTATTATTATTTTTATTGTTGTTATTATTATTATTTTTAGGGGATCTTCAAAAAGCGGGAAGATCTTAGGGATTTTAATGTGTCCTGCATGCCAGCATAGTGTGAAAATTTTTATTGGTACGGGTCACATAAGTATAATTATCAAAACACATAATATATCAAAAACCATAAAATACTTGAAATTTTGGAAAAATTTCCGACATAACAGAGGAAGAGCTCACAGAAATGTAAACAAACCGGTGGTGCAGTGCCATATTAGAAAATCAGGGGGGGGGAGCCATTTTGCAAGTTTAGGTCGAAATTTTAAATGTCTTATTAGAAAAAAATGCCATAAACCAAAAACCCAAAAACGGGGCCCTACTGTACAAATATTTTTGTGCAAATTTTTATTTTGTGTAATACAGTCCCCTCAACATTTGCATTTTCAACTCCCCCCCTTTTGGGGGGTTTTTACACATTCGCAAAATTTCCCCAAACCCCAAAATTCCTAACCACCAAAAATTTCCCCCTGCCAAATGATATTTAAGTTTCCCGCCACCCCTGACATAACTTCATTATGTGTAGTATGACTTACCCAAAATGACCCAAAAAGCTCCCAGCTATATACTTGTCCAAATTCCCACCACTACAGATATCATACTAGAACTCAACCACAACCGATATAAATAACCATAATTTAAACCTAAAGATGATTGATCACATTGACCCTGATCTAAACCCCCATAATCTACACCCATCAAAAACCCATTGGAAATAACTGCCTTTTTTTAACAGATCACAAACCACCACTATCCTAAAAAAATGCTAAAAGTCTATCAGTATTAACCAACATCAGTCCTTTAAAAAAACACATGATGACCTCCTAACTCCTTGAATCACTAAAAGGGGCACCCCCTCCCCTTAAGCAGGGCACAAAGATACTACCCTCACCCGATACACACAATTTACAAATGCAGACCCAAACCAAGTTGGAGGGGGTTTGCAATC
>NW_026475496.1:0-10680 GCF_026875155.1 Cherax quadricarinatus
CCCCCCCCAAAAAAAAATTTTAGCATTGTACTCTGGCACCAAGTGTCCAAACCACCTTACGTAGTCCCATATAAGAATGAAGTATTGCCCCTAGGGCAATTTCAGTAAATCAGTCTTTTCTCAGTTGTTATTTGAGGTATATTTTTGATAAATATTTTCAATAAAGAGTGAGAACACTTTGTCTTGTGTACCAAAACTGGACAAAATCGGACGGTAAATAAACGAGTTAGGAATTTTGCCCTACGGCCCCCTTGACCTCACCCTCGACCACCTCACCCTCAACCCCCCACCCACGTTCACATGCACGCGCCCTCGCGCCCGCCTGCCCCTTCTGCAGCACCTTCTGCAGCGTCATCTGGATCGCCCCCGCCCCCCGAATTTTTTCCGATTTTTTTCGAATTTTTTTTGAATTTCATTTTCTTATGATCTCAATCTTCTCGGATCAAATTATTGAGGTTCCCCCTCCCACTTTCACCCCATCCCAAAATTTTCGATTTTTTTTTTAATTTCATTTTCTTATGATCTCCATCTCCTTGGATCAAGTTTTTTGGATTTCCCCCTTTGGGTACCCCTCCCACCACCCACTTCTACCCCAAATTTTTTTTCTTAATTTTACTTGAATTTCATTTTCTTGTGGTCTCCATCTCCTTGGATCAAGTATTTCTCCTCCATCTCCTTGGATCAAGCTTTTTGGAATCCCCCCTCTAGGGGTAAGCATTCAAATGAACTCCCTCTATGGGGCATGGTACTTTCTCTTACTACAGGTCTAAACAAGTGTGACGTCACCCCACCCATGTTTACTCGGCGTTAGTTAGTTTAATATGTTTATTATGCACCCCATACCCATCCTGTGGGCGGTAGTCAAAAGATTACAGAGGTACATAATGGGTCCAGGGACTGGGCCTCAAAGTTTTGATAGCTGAGCAAGTTACAGAGGTAATGAATTCACAATTTACAAAGGTAATGAACTCACAATTTACAAAGGTAATGAACTCCAGGTAGGTCTAGTCACAATCATGACAAGTTACAAAGGTATTTACAGATTACAGGGGTACACAATGGGTCCAGGGTCCGGGCTCCAAAGTTTTGATGGCTGAACTAGGTACAAGGTAATGAACTCACAAGTTACAAAGGTAAATGAACTCACAAGTTACAAAGGTAATGAACTCACAAGTTAAAAAGGTAATGAATACTGTAAGAATGGTTACTTACGTTTATACATGGCTGCAATCATGAACAAATTTTAGAGTAATGAGCAATTCACACTTCCACACCCGGTCACAACTGTAGTGAGTTATTGGTGCAAATGTTGATTGCTGAGTCTCTCTGTCTCAAAACACCCCACACACACACAAAACACATACAAATTCATACACACACACACATAAACACACACACACACACACACACACACACACACCCCACAAACTCATAACACACACACACACACACACTCATACACACACACACACTCATACACACACACACTCATACTCACACACACACACACACAACACACACACACACCCCACACACACAAACACACACATCACACACTCAACACATACACACAAACACAAAACACACACACACCACACACACACACACACACACACACACACACCACACACAACACACACACACACACACACACACACACACACATGCACATATGTGGTAATGCTTTATTTACAGCTAGCAAAGTCAGGGTATTTCTCCAGAATGGTCTTTTAATATACCACTGTGGATAAAATACTTAGCCATTTCTTGAACACTTCTGAGTGAGTTGTTTCTAAATTCATTAATTTTATCGCACTCCAGTACATAATGACGCAGGGTGAGACAATAATCCATCTGGCAAAGTTTACATTTCGTTTGGTCTACATCTGGTGGTGGTGATTTAACCTGCCAAAGATACTTGTAACCCAGCCGGAGCCGGGCGGGAAGTGACATCCAAGAGTCTGCTTATTTTGTTGGATGCACCATAGACATGTGGCTCCTCCTGCATGATAGAATGATGATAGATGGACTCACTGGTGTCAATCTCCCTGAGCCTTAAGTCCATAAAATTGAGCTGAAGTTCTTTTCGTATTATTGTTCTCAAACTACTACCTGACAAGCCAAGATTGTAATCTACTCCCTCTTTGAAAGCATACAGCTTAGCCAATTTATCAGTTCTATCATGCATCTGAAGACCAATGTGAGATGGAATCCACAGCATGTGCACTCTGACTCCACTGTCCACAATCCTTCCATACCTGTGTCTGGCTTCTGACACAAGCATGCCACAATTTATGCTTAATGAGTTGAGAGCATTTATGGATGACAGAGAATCAGTTACAATTAAACTGTCAATCTTGATACATTGATGCATTTCAGTGCAAGGAGTATGGCAAACAGTTCTGTTCTGAAGGGTAGAGGCCCAATTATTGATGCATGCTCCAATTTCTTTAAGAGAGCCATCACTCTGTACGACAACAACAGCACTACCAGCTGCACCAGTGGATTGGTGAACAGAACCATCAACGTAAATAATTTGCGAGAGTGTGTGCTGTGTGACTAAGTTATCAATACAGCTTAAGGCCTCATGTTTGGCTTCAAGGCGAAGTTTTGGTTGTGATTTAAGAAGTAGTTTGGGGGGAAATGGAGGAATGGTAGTTTGGAATGGTGGTAATATTCCATGGAGCGGAGAAGTGCCGCTGTTGCCTTACTTGACATAGATCATGTATCTGATTCATGCGGAGGTCGGTTCCAGTTTTTTCGATCCATCTGGAGGAGTGTTCACCAGTGCTGAGGAAAGTTTGGAGGGCTTCTGTGCAGGGGTTTGAATGGGCTTGCCTGAGCATATTAACCCCAATTAGGATATTTCTTTCAGTAACACGATCTCTGATGCTTGGAATATCAAGTTCTTTTTGCATATTTAAAATTTTGGCAGTACGAGGGCATCCTAGGATGATCCTCATTGCTTCGTTCTGCAGTTTTTCCAGCCCTCCAAGCTTCCAGTCAGACACAAGAGCAAGTAGTGGCGCAGCATAATCAACCAATGATCTAATATAAGCAAGATACATCATTTTCACAATTTTAACATTAGCACCATACCTGGGGTGAAGCCCTGCCACAACTCTAAGTGCTCTTAGTCGTTCTTTGTATTGGCGACAAAGTCTTGTTACAAGAGGTCCAAGTAGTGGAACCTCAAAGCCTAGATACCTGTATCTGCCTACATATTCTAGAAGAGACCCATCATGCAATTGGATCTCACGAACTGTGCCTCTCCGTCGAGGAGGACGCCTATTGAGTATCTTTGTTTTATCAGTAGAGATTATCAGCCCCAGGTCCTGACACGAGGCTAGTACATGATTAAGAATGTTTTGGGTGTTGGAGAATCCGGTGGTGTGAATCATTATATCATCAGCAAAACTAATCACATAATTATGGGGCTGACTAGGCATAGCATTAAGTAATGCATTAATTAGAATATTGAACAGTGTGGGACTGAGCACACCTCCCTGTGGGGTTCCTAATTCAAAGTCTTTAGTTACACTTCTATGTCTCTGGAACAACACAGACGATTTTCTGTTGGACAGGTAGCCTTTAATCCAGCGGAGAAGCCATCCTCCAACGTCCATTCTGGCAAGTTCACTAATTATTACATGTCGGTTGGCTACATCGAAAGCGGATTTAAGGTCAAGGAAGGTAGTGTAGGAGCTGTCAGTGTGCAGGGTGAGAAGGTGGCTATGCAATGATGCACGCTCCTTCCATGCATGAAACCATGTAACCGGGGAGACAAAAATTGTTTGATTCTGTACATGAGACGATTAAGAATCATTCTCTCAAATGTTTTACACAAGCAGCTAGTAAGAGATATTGGGCGAAATGCATTTTGTTGATTGGGCTTAGGAATTGGAATGATGAGGCTGTTGGTCCAAGATTGAGGGAGCTCCCCAGTTACATAGCTCATGTTATATAATTCAAGTAATGGATTACCTGGTACTCGACACAGCAATCTGAGTATGTTGTAAGTAATACCATCCTCACCAGGCGACGTGGAGTTGCCCTTAGTTAGCGCTGCATCAAGTTCATAATTAGTGAAAGGAATGTTGCAATCATCTGCCTTACTGAGCATAAAGCAAACAAGTCTCTCCCTTGCATCATATTTATCATTTAATTTTGCCTGTGTGGTACTGGGAAGATTGTCATAGCTAGATGTAGCAGCCCAAGCAGTGACTAACTCATTTGCCCTATGCAAGGGATGAGGGTGCGCGATCTGCCCAGTTCGTTTACCCTTAATTCTATTTATGTCCCTCCATGCCCGGCTAAGTGGGGTGTGAGCATTAAGACCATTGACAAATTTTTCCCAGTCGGTTTGCCGCAGCTCTGTCATACGCTCTCTGGCAGCAGCAAGGGCAGTTTGGAAGAGCCTCAGCATTCCAGGGGTACGGGGTTTACTCGGCGGTGGTCAGTGACGTCACGCGATGACCACACACACAGGCTGAATCTTGTCGAGCAGACAATAAAATGCAGGATAACACTAATACACAATATTTTCATTTATTTATTATACAACCAATGCATTTCATATACATCCAACAAAAAATTCATTGAAAAAGGGTACAATTCATTGACTAAAATCAACATATTTTTCTCTTGAAGAAATTCTATGCATTTTTGTTCTGGATCTTCTTCGTCGTCACCATCTCAGCATTACACATTTCATATACAACATAGGGAAAACATTACTCATTTTCACTCTTAACTCCAGGATAACCCAAATAATTCCACATTTTTTCGTTAATACCCACAACAATTCACAATTTCTTTACGAAAGATTCACTCTCCTCAAGTCTAGATAATTTTCTCATTTTAACTATTTCATCAGAAAAAGTCCGGCGAATCTTAACTGATCGATCTCAGATAACATCTCAGGTCACTCCTCCACGAAGTAACCTTCTCTCCTTACCCCTTCTGCCCGCCCTCCCAACCCTCACACTCCCACCAACATCTCACAATTTTAAATCATAACCCACAATTTTTCTCGTTTTTGCTATTTCATCAACTTATAACCACTTTTCGATAAATTCACTAGACACAATTTTACATATTACGAAGTTAATATGCACACACACCACACACACCTCACTTTACTTTGAACACCTTCAAAACACTCTCATAAATCATTGAATATTCACAAAAATACCTTCGAACATTTTCCAAACAACACTAAAACACTTCCAAAATATCATTTTGAATACTCCCAAATAAGATTTGACATCTCTGATTAATCTACACTTATATTATTTCATTAAATTACAACTCATCCCCCAAACTCCTCCCTCATTCTCATTTTTACAACAGTCTCACAAAAAAACTAACTCAAACACTTTACTTTGAACAATACCAAAAACACCATCAATTACCTTTGAATACTCCAAAAACAGCATTCGAACACAGCCAAATCACCACTGAATACTCCCAGAACACCTTCATAAATACTCTTGCACATCATTTGAAAACCTTCAAAAACACCTTTGAATAGTCTCCAACACAATTTGAGTACTCCCAAATACACCACTGAATACTACTAAAACACCACTGAAAAACAGTCAAAACACCCCAAAATCACCAAATAATATCAGCATCACAGACTAACACCAATTTCACCAAACCCCCTAAAACATATAACCAAGACGATTACCAATTTCATGGTACAGCCCCTCCAACTAAGATATAACAAAAAAGAAAAAAAAAAAAAAAAAAGAACATGAAAAATCCAAACACACACGAGCACTTAAACAAATCACTTCTTTTTCGGTATCTCTAGTTCGACAACAATCCCCACCCCCAAAACACCCACATCCCACAACGCCCACACCCCACAACCCAAAACCCCAAAATTTTTTTTCTTTTTTTAACTAATTTATCAAAAAAAAGTCCAAAACAACCAAAAATTAAAACCCACTTTCACAATTTTTTCGATACAAATTTTTTCCCTTCTTTTTACTGAATCTTAAAGTAAGACTTTCCTCCCTACATTACAAAAATTCTAAAAAAACCTTAAAAAACCCATTCCTTGTTCCACATAAATTGATAATATACCACAACAATAATCATCTCATCCCCAACTCTCGACATGATTCTACTCCCTCCATTCTTTTCCAAATGCTAATAACTTTCACTTTTTAAAATTTCTTTTAAAATTTTAACATTACTTTATTTTCAGTAAAATCCCCCCCCTTTTTTTCATTAAATTTCAAATACAACCCTCCCCTACCCCCTCCATCTCAACCACATTTCTTCACATCCATTTTACATCCACTCTACTACAGGGACAGCATGTGGAGTTCGCCCGCGAGGCAGCTGTCGGTGTGCCAAAGGCAGTGTGTATCAGTTCCTCAAGCTTCAACATCCGTGCACACGAGGGCGTGGGATTTTCCCAAATAACTTGGCTCCCCCCGGACGCTGAATGTTCCTAGGGGTCCCCATCGGGTGCTAACGGAGCCCGGTTTTTGGACCTTTTGGGGAGGGGCGAGGGTGCTCGTGAAACAGCAGATCCCGGGGCAACTTGCTGTGTTTGAAAGGGGGCTTCTACCGAGGAGAGACCAGGCCCCTACAACATCTGTTGTTGGGGCAATGGATAAAATCCCTGTATGTTTTTTAACTGCTCAATCTGTAATTTGTCTATAATTGAAATAGTGAAAACGTGTTTTTTCATTCATTCCCTTTGAAACTTGTCATGATTTGACCAGCTCTACGGGAGCTAAATTACCTTTGTAAATTCTAAAATCAATTGTTTATGATTCATTACCTTAGAAAATTATTCTGAGTGTGCCCACCCTTCCCTGGAGTCAAACCTTTGTAATTTGGTCATTTTTATGACCAGATTAGATCATTCCCTTTTGAAACTTGCTCAGCTATCAAAATTTTGGAGCCCAGTCCCGGGCCCAATTATGTACCTCTGATTTTTTGATACCGCCCCGGGAGGGGGTTGGGGGCAAAAAAAAACATTTTAAAACTACTTAAACAAAACACTCCCCCGTCTCCCCAACCACCTCTTAAACAAACCACAAATCTATTTCACACCACAAATGCATCTCATCACCCATCAAAATTCCACTAAAATCACTGAACCCAAAGAATTCAAAAAATTCTATGACCCCTAAACACACACAGACAACTCACTTTATTGAGCACTCCAAAAACACCAACAATTCCATTGAATACTCCAAAAACATCATTCGAACCCCCCATCGTTTTTTGTAAATTATCATGAACACATCCACTAAGATATGATATAAATCAAATTTTTTGCCACTTTTTTCCCTCGATTTGGGAAAATGAACAAAATGTTGGGATAACATTAAAAACATTTCCAAATTACTTTTGGAGCACTTCAAAAATATATTGGAAACACTTCCAAAATACAGTAGAGTACCCAGAATTATTTTTGAACGTCTCCATTTTTGGATTTTTCCGAATTATTTTTTGGAGACTTTATTTTTAAAAACAAAACTTTTTTTTTCTTTTTGGAAAAACACACTCAAGGTAAAATATTCATCGATTTCCGGATAGAACACAACCCTCACTCTGAAGACCCTTGAGCTTATAGGCTTATAAAAGTATTGACATGATTTTTTTACAATCCCCCCCCAGCGATGACAGAAATGGTGTTCACCCAGGTAGATTTAAAGATAATCATCTCTTTCCAGCCCAAGTGTCCTTTTGTGCAAAAATTTGGTGAGGTCACGGGCTGACAGACACCCTGAAATTAACTTAAAAGAGATTAACTTTGTAATTTTTACCCAGTATTTTTTTTGGGAAGGTTTGATTGATTTTTAAAATTCGTCAGTCTTAAATTTTTTTTTAAACATTTTCTTTTTAATGAATGTTTTTTCATTAAAAATTTTAAACTTGGTGTAACAACACGCTCTAAAATCATAAATTATTCTCACTAAATCTTGTTCTTCCAGATATAAGGGGGAAAATTTGCCCCTCACCCGTAAAAGATATAAAAACCAACATAAGTTTCATATTTTTTTTTTATTCCCAAAAATTGCCCTCAAGTGTTCATCAATTCTTCTCGTTAACTTAAATTCTTCCCCTTATTGACTTAAAAAACAAATCATATGTTCCCTTTTTAATTAAATTAATTAAAAGCACTTGTTTAAATTAAATGATGTAATATTTGTAGACAAAGATTTTTTGGTGTTCAGGTAGAGAGAGAGGCCGAATGGTAAGTGCACATTTCACAAAGAGATAAATATAGTTATACTTTTGTTCAAATATATATCCTCTCTTCAAGTTATAATTACTTCCTATAATAATTTAAATGAATTAAAACCCCTAACAAGGAAATAAATTTTTCTTACCCCATGAAGGATACCCCGCCTTCCTTCAATTTAGAAGACAATAACTTCGAAAAATTTTAATTCTTGATCTTGTTAATGTTTTTTATTTCTTCTTTGACAACCATTGTTGTACCAATACCTTCTTCCTTAAAAATTTTATATATATCTTCGAGTAGGGTTTATAATGTGTATTCCCGAATAATCATTTAAGTTTTATACCCCCAAACCTTTTAGAAAGATAACCTCTCTTACATTTTTATTGTTTTCTACTTTTTTGACTCTCCAATGGATTTCCCTTTAAATATCTTTTTTCTGTCTCGATAGTATCTTTCTTTTAAAACCTTTTCACCAAATGGGAATCTTTGATTTTTAATTAAATTTAGAAATGGTATTTTCCTCCCAAAGGGCGCAAAACCAAATTGGCTTATTTGGCGGCCCCCCAAATAAGGGAAAAATTTAATTTCTTGATCCGGTGAAAGGTTTTAAACCGATAACAGTTCCAGGATTCCGAACTTCAACTCTGCATCTTCTCAGTTAAATAATGGTTTTCTACCGAACACATCGCTAAGGGTATTTTTTACCCAAATAATAACTTGCACCATTTCCTTTTATGAAAACAATTCGCATGAAAAATAATGCAGCGTTGTCACGACAAAATTTTTCATGTACAATTTCTTCTTCAATTTTTAAAAAATTTTTCCACCTATGTCTGTTTATTTTCTTTAGATGGTTGTCGCACCCTGGTGGAAAGGTACTAATGTAGAACAACAAAATCAGAGAGTTTTTATACCCATTCCGCCAGATGTATGATCTCTATTCAGTTGCCTAATAAGGTTTTTTGGTGATGGTGAATAAAACAAAAAAAAAGTATTATGGAGATATTTTATTTGTCATATTTTACAATAATGAAAAAAATTTTTACACGTTTTTTTAATTCCTTTGCAAAATCATGAATGATTTGAAGATATGATGCCCCTCACCCCCCGGCTGAAGCAATCCCAAATTTCCCTTCGGGGAAAAACCCAAATTTTTCCATTTAATCTCGTTTGGGATCTGTTAAAAACCACTTAACAAGATCTTCATGCACTCTTTGAATATAATCTACGACCTTTCTTTTTATCTAAATATTTGCATGTTTATATGGTTTATCACTTTACAGTTCATATAATACTTTGGAGTTGTGGGTGAAATTTACCAATAATATTCATTAAAAAAATCATGTTCAAATTTCCATGCTACAAGCTTTTTTTTATCGGGGAGATATTGTTCAGTCACCTTTCCTTCATTTTGGAGGGGTTTTGATCAAGGTCTTCTATCGAATTAATCATTTCTTTATCAATCAGTGTGTGTTGACACTTTTGTTTTTGTAACAAATTTTTTTACATGTAATTCCCTTTTAAATGAACTTTTCCCCCTTGTTAACTTAAAAACAAGATGACTCTAACACGAAAATTTTTTTTTGACTAAAAAAATCTCACTTGAAATTTTTAAATGTCCAGGGAACTTATGTAGATCGAAATCTCCATCTAAATCCCTTGTAACTTTAAAAAAAAAATTTTCTTTTTATACTCTTTTCCCCGAGGGTTTTTCGAGTTAGCAGTTTTTTTAAAATTTGTGTAGGAGAAATTTGTTCCATGAAAAACACTACGTGGGATCACCATGACGCGGGAATGAACTACACGAGTTTGTGTCATCAGGGGGGGAGACAACCATTGTTGGATTTTTTGGTGGGTGAAGAACTTAAGTGAAATGAATATAAACCTTTAATATCGGGGGGGGACTTAGCAAGAAAAAGTTGTATGTGGATGTAATGAACAAACCCCCCCTGGGGGGCTTTCCCCAAGTGTTGATTTTTGCAAATGATTTGGGGTTGGTAAGCATTCGTTGGGTCCCGTGAGTGTAATCATATTTACTTCAATGGTTTATGACTTGTTATTCTATACCCAGGTCATTTGGAAAAGCATGAAAACAAATAAAGGTAAGAAATTTTATCAAAGAGTATCGGACGTCTGTTTTTAAATTTATTTAAGTTAATGGGGGGCACAGTTGTTATGCTTTTAAGTTAAGGGGACAGTTTGGCCTGAGTGGTTGAGGGGGAGGACATGTGTGTGAGTGAAGTCCCAGGCCTTTTATATCAGAACTGCTTATCTCACCCGACTGATAACCATAGCAACAAATATCGTTGGAGCGCAGCTGAATTGCTGCTGGAACTTTATTTGTGAACTGTGATATGAAAAACAAAAACATAAAGTGGGACCAAGTAAACAAGTCCAACCCTTTTAAGCGGGAGTTTTAAACAAAACCAAACCCCAATTATTAAAATTTTAAACCGGGGAAA
>NW_026475497.1:0-10099 GCF_026875155.1 Cherax quadricarinatus
CTCTTTTTTATTTTACATGCTTTAATTCCTGGAAAAAACATTCCGTTTTTTCCAGCATGTCCTTTTCATTCTTTCTTAGGAAACCAGGGTTGAAAAACAAAAAATTTTCCAAATGACTTCAAAAATGAAGCAAAAATGAGAGAACTGCTCCCACAGTAGGTAAAAAGTGCATGAGTTGGCTTGTTTGAAAAATTCGTTTTATAATTTATTTTAAATTATTAACTAATTTACGGACAAGGGTCTATCATTATTGTAATAATTTTATTTTAATTTTATTAGAAAATTTTGGGAAATGAAACCCTTACCAGCTCAAAGGGTTTCCTTATGCTGGTGAGGGGCTCTTGTCTGGGAATTGACTGTGCTCTAGTTCCCCAAAAATTTTAAAATAATTAATAATAATTATTGTAGGTCCTCCACCAAATCCCGCATATTGGGATCTGTGGTGCCAGATTTCTGAGTTTTGCCGGATTACGAGTGTTAGGTTAAATAAATTTAAACCCCTTTTCCTGTCGCAAACCCCCCAAACCCCAGGTGTTCCCGGTGTTTTAAAATTTAAAAAAAAAAAAAATATTTTTTTTTTTATGAAAAATAAGGGAATTTTCCCCCATTGTATTTACACCAAAAAAAACGAAATTTGATGGAAAAAATGCGGAATTACGCTCTCGCGAAGTTAGCAACCTTGGCGATATTTACAAATCGGCAAATTTCCCCCCATTTGGCCTATTTTCGGCTAATTCCTTTTTTTCAGTCGACCAAACTCATAGCATTTCTTTAGAACTCCATTTTTTCTATCGAAATTTAGTACAAGAAAAATGCCCATTTCCAATTTCAAAACCCAATAAGGTGGTCAAGAAATTTGCAATTTTTGGGCCCAATTTCAGAAAATTAAAAAATTTGAAATTTCAAAAAAAAGGTCCAGAAAGAACAATGAGACTTCCGGGTTAAAATAACATTTTCTTTTTCACAATCGTTTCCGGCCCCTTGTATTACTCTTTCTTTCATTTTGAATTTTTTTCAAAAAAAAAATGAAGACACTATTTTCAGATACTGAAATATGTAATAATTGTATAAATAACATCAACCCATTCATGACTGATATTGATGGCGTTGGACATTTATTGGACAATGAGTCATTTGTTTACTTTTGAACATTGGGAAAAATCAAAAAAATTTTCCCCCCTTTTAGCCCTTTTTTATATTTTTTTATAGTAAAATCAATCAAAATCATCTCTTTTTTTATAATATGTTTTCCATTCTATCAAATGAGACCAAAAAACGAGAATACAACCCATAAATACTATACAAAAAATAGCCCCACAAAGTAGTTTTTAAAATTAAAAAAAAAAAGGGTCGGATTTTTTTTTTCTCATTAGCCTGCAGCTCAGGATTTTTTTTTGTGGGCACACTGCCCACACAGCCCCATTCTCTCACAGTGGGCCCTCCCATTTTCTTGTTGATTTGAACCGCTGAATTTTATGATTATATCGTCAAACAGGTACCTCCGTAAAACGTATATATAGGCCCAAAAAAACAGCAAAGTTTTTAAAAAATTTTAACCAACCCCTGACTGACAAAAAAAATCGAATTTTTTCCCGGGGACTTTGGCTCAATTTCAAGGTATTTTTTCGTCATGAAAGCAATCAAAATCGTTATTTCTGAAATATAATTTCCCATTCTTAAAAATGAGCCCAAAAAAAATGAGAATACAACATAAAAAACCGTACAAAAAAATACTGCAAAGAGGCAGCTAATAGCTGAGAAATGAACCCCCTTATTTTTTCATCCCTTTTTTTTTTATTTTTGTTGTACTTAAGAAGCATCTTTCCAATAAAAATTCCCAAGTTTCAATGAGATAGCCAAAAAAAACCGAGAAAAAAAAATTTCCCAAAAATTCTATAGGGCAACCCCAAGCCGGGGTAATAAAATAAGTCATTTTGTCTGATTTTCTGGTTATTCTATTTTCTCAAAATACATGTTTTGTATATAATCTATGTAACTGTATTTGGTATACCGAAAAAACTTATTTACTTTAGTCGTAACTGAGTACAAGGGAAAACCCCCTTATTATTTCAACTCCCCCTAAAGTGGTCAGAAATTGGCATTTGGCCGATTTCCCAAATTTCAACAGATGCCAATTTCAAAATAGGGTCCAGAATAAACAAGTTTAAAATTCCGGACTAAAAAACATTTTCTCTGTTCAAAGTCATGCTAAGGCCCCTCTTATATTTCTTTGCCCCACCATTGGAAAATTTTTTTCCCAAAAAATAGAAGATTTATGTTATGCAGGCACTGTATTATTGCAAAATTGTAAAATAAGTCAACCCAGACTCCTATTGGAATTTGGCTGGCAGGCGGGCAGGGATTGGACGGGGACGTCATTTGTTTACTCTTGAGCATTTCTAAAGACAGAAAATTTTGCTAGTGAGCCAAAATTTTAAGGACTTTTCGTCCAGAAAAACAATCAAAATCATATCTATTTTTGTAATATATATTTTATTTTATCAAATGAGACGGAAAAATGAGAAAAATAACCTAAAAATCACACAAAAAATATAATAAGCGGCCCCCTAAGGCTGACAAGTAACTTCCTATTTATTGGTTTTCATTTCTTTCATTTTTGGTGTCCCTTAAGAAGTATCTTTTTTATCATTGAAAGAGTTGGTAGAATACCCACAAAATTAAAGTAAAAGGACAAAGGAACTAATGGTTTTTTTCCCCCCCCCCCCCCCCAAATTTTTTTAAACCCATTAAAACCTCTGGCAAAATTGGTCCAGGAGGTGCATACAAAAAGTAATGGACAAAGGGGGGTTTTATGTAGAGTTTTTGTGGGCCAATACAGATTTTTTTAGTGGAAGGAAGGCGGGGTGGGGGTTTCGGCCTAGGAAGGGTTGGAGGGAGGGGGTTAAAGGAGGTTTTGTGTGCGAGGGGCTTGGACTTCCAGCAGGCATGCGTGAGCGTGTTTGATAGGAGTGAATGGAGACAAAGGGTTTTTAAATACTTGACGTGCTGTTGGAGTGTGAGCAAAGTAACATTTATGAAGGGATTCAGGGAAACCGGCAGGCCGGACTTGAGTCCTGGAGATGGGAAGTACAGTGCCTGCACTCTGAAGGAGGGGTGTTAATGTTGCAGTTTAAAAACTGTAGTGTAAAGCACCCTTCGGGCAAGACAGTGATGGAGTGAATGTGGTGAAAGTTTTTCTTTTTCGGGGCCACCCTGCCTTGGTGGGAATCGGCCGGTGTGATAATAAAAAAAATAATAAAAAAATAATAAGAAATCAGAAGAACTATATACAAAAGATGAGGCAATCAGCCCTCAGCCCCAGAGGTGATGTTTAGAGCACCGTGGTTGTAGAGATTAAACCCACGGTGCCTAAACACCACCTCCAAGGCTGAGGGACTGACCCCCCTCCCCCCCTGCAATAGTTGTTCTGATTTCTTAGTAGAAATACCAATAGGGTAGAGCAATTAACTCGTACATTGAGTAAAAGGATATAAAAGCTTTTAAACTTGGGTAACATAAAAGTGGGGTTAACAAATATAGACTGGAAGGCCTTTTTCAGTGTTCACTCTCTGTACTAATGTGCTTTGTGTAGTATTAACGGAGAGACTATGTGATGGCAGGTTTACTGCTTTCAGGAGGATTCTTGCTAAGACTTCAGAGATGGTGAAGCTGCCTTTGTTTTGTTTAATTGTATTCGAAACAGCGATTAGTGCTGATTCGAGGCACTTGCGTCTGCGGAAAATTAGTTTCTTTGATCACTAATTGGGCGTCCCTGAATTTCATGAGATGATTGGAGGAATTTCGGTGTTTGTACACAGGCGTTGTTCAAGTTATCGTTCCTACATGCGTAAATGTGTTCATTGAGGCGGGTGTCGAGGTTTCTTGCTGTTTCAAACTACATAAATCTTGTCGCAGCATCCACAGGGTATAGTGTAAACTCCTGCATTAAAGGGTTTTCATGGTGCTTTGGTTTTGTCCTGGTCAAAATCCTTTTTTTGAAGTGTGGAACCCGATGGCGACTCTGGTATTAGCTTGGAAAGTACTTTAAAAACCGTTCGGGGGAAACCCGGGCTTTTGGGGAAAAATTATGACTTTGTTGGGAGGGGTTTGTTGGTGCGTGGAGAATTAATGATCTGAAAGCTCTTTTCTTGCAGTTTTTAAAATAAAAAAGGAAGGAAAAAATGTAACCCCATTAAAGGGAGTTACATAAGAACATAGAACACTGCAGAAGGTTATCCAACTTTTTCCAAATTTCCCCCTTGCCAAGCTCCCCAAGACTCTAAACCCCAAACCCCGGTAGATCATCAATCAGCATTCTCCCCCCTGACCTCAACATTCTAAACCCTGACTATAAAAACTCCCGTACCCCCCCCCCGGGGTAGATTGTTTGTGACTTAAAAAAAGCCCCTGTGGGGGAAAAACGTTGTAAATTTAAAGGATCACTTTAAAAAATGCATATGTGTTTATTTTTCCACTTTCACAAGCTAACACCAAGTCCCCCATCGCTCCCGCATTTCAGTAAAGGATTGACCAGGACAAAACCAAAGCACAAACCGGGTCAATGCAGGAGTTTACACTTTTCCCTGTGGAGGCGCAAAAAGGATTGTGAAAGGGTAAAACCCAGCAAAAAACCCTCGACCCCTGCTTCAAGGGAACCATTTATGCATTTGGGAAAACGATAACTTAAAACAACCCCTGTGTACAACACCGAAATTCCCCCAACATTTTCATAAAAATTCGGGGAACCCCCAATTAGTGATCAAAAAAACTAATTTCCCAGACCAAGTGCCTCAATCAGCACTAACGCTGTTTTGAATACTTAAACAAAACAAAAAGGCAGTTTTCACCATCTCTGAAGTCTTAGCAAAGAACCTCCCGAAAACAGAAACCCCGCATCACATAGTCTCTCCTGTTAATACTACACAAAGCACATACAGGGGAGTGAAAAACTGAAAAAAAAGGGCCCTTTCCCGTCTATTTTTTGTCTTTAAACCCATTTTTTTTTACCCAAGTAAAAGCTTTTTTTATTTCCCTTTTTCTCAAAGTATGAGTTAATTTTCCTGCCCTATTTTAAATTTTTCTAAGAAATCAAAATATATGCAGGGGGTGAGGTGGTCTTCCCCCCCCCCTTGGAGGGGGTGTTTATAGCACCCTGGGTTTAACCCCCTACAACCACGGGGGCTCTAAACACCCCTCCGGCGCTGGGGGTTTGGAAATTTCCTCATCTTTGGGATAAGTTCTTCTGATTTCTTTTTATGTCCCCAAAAATCTGTATTGATAAAGCCACTGTTTTACTACTACAAATAAAACCCATTTCATACTTTCTACTACTTACCACTATATTGCCCCCTACTCTGAGCCTATATATACCCTCTGTGTCCATGTAATGTTTGTAACAGCTTGACAAAGCTCCTGGGGGAAACGAAACGTTCCACAAAAAAAAGTCACAAAAGTTGCACTTGTTTTCCTTTTACTTTACATCTTTCCATCATACATTGCCCAAGTTTCAAATAAGATAACCCAAAAAAACAACTTAGAAAAAAAAATAATATGATAATAATAATAATTAAAAATATCTTTATTTTAAAAAACTACATGTACCTGGGCACAGGCCTAGGCTGACATCAGGGGCTCTTTCTATATAAAAAGCCCCTTGTTAAGCAGAGTATTTCAAGAAAATTAGGTCAGTGCCCCAGGAAAAAACCCCACACTAGTCAACTAACACCCAGGTACCCATTTACTGATGGATAAACATAGACAACAGGTGTACAGAAACATGCCTAATGTTCTACCCTGGCTGGGAATAAAATATTTACCAAAAAATCATAATGGCTAACCCAAGCCAAGTACTAAATAAGCCATGTTGACATTTTTGGTTATCCTAGGTTCTTTTACACATATGCTGCTGTGTGTAATAATCTACATAGAGAAAATTAAATTTTTTGTTTCAGGCTTAGGGTTGCAGTACGAGTGTATATCACATTTAGCCCTGTGCTACACTCCGTTTTCTCTAATATAAGCCCCCAATACAGGGATAGGAGAGGGTATTTGTATACCATATATATTTGTGTCCCATATAATATACGAGGATAGTGAGGCTCAAGTTAAGAGTATGTAGGAAAGAGGGAGATTATTCCCAGTAAAGTGGCCTTAGACAAGGATGTGTGATGTAAACCGTGGTTGTTCAATATATTTATAGATGGGGTTGTAAGAGAAGAAAATGCGAGGGTCTTGGCAAGAGGTGTGGAGTTAAAAGAAAAAGAATCACACATAAAGTGGGAGTTGTCACAGTTGCTCTTTGCTGAGGGACACTGTCTTTTGGGGAGATTCGAAAGAGAAGTTGCAGAGGTTGGGGGATGAATTTGGTAGGGTATGCAAAGAAAATTGAAAGTGAATACAGGAAAGAGAAAGGGTTATGAGGATAACAAAATGATTAGGTGATGAAAGATTGGATATCAGATTGGAGGGAGAGAGTATGGAGGAGGTGAATGTATTCAGATATTTGGGAGGGACTTTGTAGCAGATGGGTCTGTGAAAGTTTGAGGTAATCATAGAATTGATGAAGGGAAAAGGGTGAGCAGTGCACTTAGGAGTCTGTGGGGGACAATTCAATTCAATTCAAGTTTATTCTCTATAAGGGTTACAATGGGGGGTTTACAGGTTTTGGGTATTGTGGGGTTTTATATGTTATAAAATCTAATTACAGAGGGGCCAAATGGGACCCCTTTAGCATGGCTAGGCATTTCGGGCAGACTTAGTTTATTTCTTAACATTAAATCCTTACAGATTATGGAAATTAAGGCAAAAAGTGACTACATCATAATTTGTGAGGTTTAGCAATGTGAATGCTTTTGTTTTGGCAAAATACAAAGTGTTATATTGGAGTATCATAGGCAAACTTATGACTAGTTAGGATTTATTATTTTAAAAATTAAGATAAGTATTTATGGTTTATAGTCAGTGGGTGAGTGAGTGTAATTGTGAACCACCAGGGGGTTATCATGTAGTTATTTGTCAAGGTGTATCAGGGAGATAAGATGTTTTCTAACTGTAGTTTTGAAAGTGATGAATGTGTCTGCATTTTCTAGAGTTTTCAGGTAGGGTGCTCCAGATTTTAGGTCCTTTGAAATACATGAATTTTTGTAAAGGTTTTGTCTAACATGGGAATGTCCCTAGAGATGTTTGTTTTCTGGTGTTATGCCTGTGGGTCCTGTCCCCAACTATCAAGAAAGCGTTTTAGGTCAAGGTTAACCCTTTGAGGGTTTCGGACGTAACTAGTACGGCTTACGACCCAGGGTTTTTTGACGTACTAGTACGCCTAAATTCTAGCACCCTCAAATCTAGTGGGAGAAAGCTGGTAGGCCTTCATATGAAAAAAATGGGTCTATGTGGTCAGTGTGCACAGTCTAAAAAAAAACCTGCAGCACCAGTGCATAATGAGAAAAAAAAAACTTTGACCATTTTTTGGAATAAAACAGCGGCTTTGCACTGTATTTTTGGGATGATATTTATTGTTGTATTCTAGTTTCCTTGGTCTCATTTATAGGGAAAGGAAGACATATTACAGAAATTGAGATGATTTTGACTGGTTTTACAATGAAAAGGGTACCTTGAAATTGAGCTCAAAGTAGCAGAAAAAGTTCGATTTTACCAAATTTCAAAAGTAAACAAATCGTGCCAAGCGTGCATACACGCAACTGGTGAGTCTAATATTCTTTCACAAGTGCACCAATAATATTTATACCATTTTTTACACTAATGCAGTAGTCTGCATAACAGTAAATCTTATATTTTTTGTGAGAATAAAAATTCAAAGTGGGAAAACAAAAAAAATATAAGACGGGCCCTTGAGACGTGACTAATGACCAAGGAAATGTCATTTTAGTGCCAGAATGTCTTTTTTTGTTTATTCTGGACCCTATTCGGAAATTGGCATCTTTTGAAATTTGTGTGAATTGGCAAAATTGCTAAATTCTGACCACTGTACTGGATAGTTGAATTTCATAAAATGGGTAGTTTCTTGCACCCATTCGATAGAAAAAATGGAGTTCTAGCAAAATATTCATGTTTTTTGTCGACTAGTACAGTGGAATTGGCTGAAAATGGGGCTCAAAAATGGGCAAAATCGCCGATGCGTAAACATCGCCGAGACCGCTAACTTTGCGAGAGCATAATTCCGTAAGTTTTCCATCAAATTTCAAAATTTTGGTGTCCTTATGATCGGGAAAAGATTCTCTATCTTTTCATAAAAGAAAATATTTTTTTTTTTTTTTTAAATTTGGCCGACCCTGAGAACGAGTTTCGGAGAAAGGGCCTGTCGACCCTCAAAGGTATTGGAATTTAAGGTCCTGTAGATATAGATTGCACAGTAGTAAGTTTGGATGTTCTGAACAGGGAGTAAGTTTAGATCTATGAAGAGTGGGGGGGGGTGTTTGCCAGGGATGGGATTTAGTGATTATCTTACTGCGGCTTTTTGTTGGGTTATTACTGGCTTTAGTTGTGTTGCTGCAGTTGAACCCCAAGCACAGATAGCATAGTTGAGGTATGGAATATATAAGTGAATGGGATAGTGTGAGAAGGGCAGTTTGCGGCATTTTAGTATCGTATCTTGGAGAGGATCCCCACCATTTTGGATACTATTTTTGTTTATGTGTTGGATATGGGTGCTGAAATTTAGGTTTTGTCTAGGTATAGGCCAAGGAATTTGCCCTCATTAGTCTGTCAATTAGAGTGTTGTTGATCTTAATGTTAAGTTGTTTCAACACCTGCTCTGCTACCAAACATAATAAAGTAGGTTTTGCCAGTGTTAAGTGTAGTTTATTGGCTGTCATCCAAGTTGGATATTTTGAGCAGCTCCTCGTTAACAGTGGTGTTGAGGGTGGGAAGATTAGGGTGGGAGATGACATAAGTCGTGTCGTCAGCAAAAAAAATGGGTTTCAGGTGTTGGGATATGTTTGGAAGATCATTGATGTAAATGAGAAAGAGCAGGGGTTGTTAGGTAAGACACATATGCAACAGTTAGGTATCTTTATTTCGAAACGTTTTCGCCTACACAGTAGGCTTCTTCAGTCGATGTACAGAAAAGTTGATAGAAGCAGAAGAGACTTGAAGACGATGTAATCAGTCCATCACCCTTAAAGTTTTGAGGGTGATGGACTGATTACATCGTCTTTAAGTCACTTCTGCTTCTATCAACTTTTCTGTACTCAACTGAAGAAGCTACTGTGTAGGCGAAACGTTTCGAAATAAAGTACCTAACTGTTGCATATGTGTCTTACCTAACAACCTGTCGGTATTTTATGCCATTTTAATGTTCAATCTGTCAGACACTGCAACACAAGGGTATCTTGGTACAGACCTGAAATCAACTTCGACAACCTCTACTAGTGAGAACGGCTGGATTTTGAGAGGGACCTGACCTCTCAACATATGCGTTCTACTAGTGACCTATGTCTCGCCTCCTGGCGCTATATAAGGCTCCATCCTGTCACTTCAACTCCATATTGTTTCAGACTATGGAACAATGCTCTTCTCCAGACTGAGGGACTGACAACCTCAAAACTTTAAGGGTGATGGACTGATTACATCATCTTCAAGTCTTTTCTGCTTCTATCAACTTTCTGTACTCGACTGAAGAAGCCTACTGTGTAGGCGAAACATTTCGAAATAAGATACCTAACTGTTGCATATGTGTCTTACCTAACAACCTGTTGGTATTTTATGCCATTTTAATGTTCAAGAGCAGGGGTCCAAGGACACTTCCCTGCGGAACTCCAGTATCAAGTGGCCGTATTGATGAGGCTGTGTCTTTAATGGTGACATACTGATACCTATTAGAAAGGTAGGATTTAAAATATGCAAGCGCATGGCCTCTTATACCATAGTGGTCAATGTTTGTGGAGTAGGATGCCGTGGTCTACTGTGTCAAACGCTTTTCTTAGGTCAATAAAAATTTCTAGCGGATATTCCTTATTTTCCAGTGCTGTGTAAAGTTGGTCTAGCATTTTTATGATTGCATCATTAGTGCTTTTATTTTTCCTGAATCCAAATTGGCAGGGGTTGTATGTTTTGTGACGTTATAAATGAATATAGTCCCTTC
>NW_026475499.1:0-10803 GCF_026875155.1 Cherax quadricarinatus
ATCGTTTAGGGGTAGAAGCCCCAGGGGATGTTGCCATGGTTAATTTTGGGGGGAAAACAATAGCAAAAAACTATTAAGGGGAATTTTATATTAATCGAGGGAAGAATTAATCAGTTACAATACGGTTTTCAAAAATATTTAGGGGGGCAGTTGTGCGACGTTATGCACAAATTAATGCTAATTATCCTGTTATTGAAATTGAAAGTTTGAAGGAAAATATCCGGAATTTACAAAATGAGAGGTTTGATGGGGAAAGGCTTAAGGGCGGGATTGAGGAGGTTTTGTGGGGAGATCGGCCGTCGGCGTGTGTGTTGCGGAGTCAACACACACGTCGCAAGGCAATGGAGTTAATGGGGTTGAATGTTCAGGTAGGTATGCAAGGGTATAAAGTGGACCAGGTGTTGACGACGACTGAGGGTATGAGTGGGTATATTGATGCTTGGGTTAAGTTGAAAAAGCAATGTGTGGGAATAAGTGAAATAGCATTACAGTCAATTTTTTTTTTATATTTTATTTAAAAGGACACAGTACAAGATATAAATAAATAAAAGAACACAATTATTAACCGTTTGAAAATACAATGACCTACCATCAACCCCATAGCATACCACAAGTGTTACATTCATATTGTATTAAATAATATACCATCACCGAACAATGAAACGAACAGGATAACACCTGCTCAGAAAAAACATCAACAAATTCTAAACCTACAAATCATGCCTGTTATACAGTACAGTAAAACACCCCTTGCACAAAGTACACAGATGATATGATGCAGCATACGAAGGATAAAATTATACATTACAATAATTAAACAAAGGCTAACCTAACCCTACAATAAAATTACAAAGACATAGCACATAATACTTCCCGCAAATAGCAGGTAACTCTTAACATAATAAAGAGCGAGAGAGCTCCAGCACCGAACAAAAAAATTAGCAAAAACCAAAAACTCAAAAAATTTATGTCTGTGTCCACATAAATCCCCCACAATTCTGTACAATTAGAGCCCTTGCACAAAGTGCACAGTAAATATTATTTAACATACAAAAATTAATATTATACAGAACATTAATTTAAACATTATGCAAACCTAAGCCTACAATAAACATTACATTGATACATCTTACAATGAAACTCCCCACATAAACACTGGGCAGGAAACACCCTCAAGTAAAAGACATAACATTATATACGCAAGTACAACCCATACAACTAACAAAATCCTAACATAAGGTATCAAAACTGTCTAGTTACAGGACATAAAAACCTTATCTCCCTATTTGAAACACTAGTACATCATTGCTGAATTTTTTTTTTTTTTTTATATAAACAGTCTAAAAGATAATATATAACAAATAATTTTTTTTATATTTTATTTAAAAGGACACAGTACAAGATATAAATAAATAAAAGAACACAATTATTAACCGTTTGAAAATACAATGACCTACCATCAACCCCATAGCATACCACAAGTGTTACATTCATATTGTATTAAAGAATATACCATCACCGAACAATGAAACGAACAGGATAACACCTGCTCAGAAAAAACATCAACAAATTCTAAACCTACAAATCATGCCTATTATACAGTACAGTAAAACCTCCTTGCACAAAGTACACAGATATATGAATGCAGCATACGAAGGATAAAATTATACATTACAATAATTAAACAAAGGCAACCTAAACCCTACAATAAAATTGCAAAGACATACCACATTAATACTTCCCGCAAATAGCAGGAATCTCTTAACATAATAAAGAGCGAGAGAGCTCCAGCACCGAACAAAAAAAAATTAGCAAAAACCAAAAACTCAAAAATTTATGTCTGTGTCCACATAAATCCCCCACAACTCTGTACAATAGACCCCTTGCACAAAGTGCACAATAAATATTATTTTAACATACAAAAATTAAATTATACAGAACATTAATTTTAACATTATGCAAACCTAAGCCTACAATAAACATTACATTGACACATCTCACAATGAAACTCCTCACATAAACACTGGGCAGGAAACACCCTCAAGTAAAAGACATAACATTATATACGCAAGTACAACCCATACAACTAACAAAATCCTAACATAAGGTATCAAAACTGTCTAGTTACAGGACATAAAAAACCTTATCTCCCTATTTGAAACACTAGTACATCATTGCTGATTTTTTTTTTTTTATATATATAAACAGTCTAAAAGATAATATATAAACAAATAATTAGCATATAATTATAATTCTCATTGTCTAAAGACTCGCCGCACTTACTTCGTGCCGGCACATACTACCCCCCCCCCTTTTCCCTATTATCAATGTTATTATACTGAGCATTATCATGGGAATAAAAATTCCTCATGCACATACAGTAGTCATAATTAAAAATATTGACATACAAGTTCGTACATGTTCCATCCTTGTTTTTTCCCCAATAACACCATTGAACAAAACCAGTTTACAATCTCATAGAAACCCCATTAAGGGCATCACACAATAAAATTGCCCACTCCTAACCTAATACCTCACTATCCATTATAATTCATATATCATTACATAACATGATTAGGTACATAGAAAAAGGTGTCATTATATGTGATTATAAAATTGACTAAACCAAAGATCCTGATTTCATATATAAAACATAGCAGAAAATTTTTCCCACAAAGCAACTGTTCAGGGTGACAGCACTTCACAAACATAAGTTATACAACGATCAAGTTAACTTGTGTGCTTATCTTAACATCATTCTGCTCTAAACCCGAGATCACAAGGTTTAGTCATCATGGTTTTTAAGGTTATCCTGTATGCAGTGAACATAACCATAGATTCCAAATCCTCATTCATCACCCTTCCACTCTATTCATAACCCTCCCACCATCCACACTACAAAGAAGCCTAAACCACCCACCTCATGCATCCCCCGGTAGGAGACCAACCCTTTGCCCGCCCCCTGGGTTCATGAGAGAAGGCCCCCCACAGTGAGATTCCGGTAACCCTCCGAAAAGCTAACTACCCACCTCCCACCATAGACTTGCCTATTCCTACACATAGTTCTATAAAAACTCGCTGCTAACGCTTTTATCCTCAACTCTCCCCTAACCTCCCTCATCCCCCAAGATACATGTAAATAATCCTCATAACATACATTAAGGCTCTACCCACATCACCCGCACCCCAGTTACATCCAACATTAAGGCCCGTAGGAATGGCCATTGCCCCCCCCCCAAAAATCTGATAACTCTCACCATCCATAACCTCACCCCCTCCAAAGAGGGACAAAAATATACCGCATGAAAGGCCGTTTCGATGTCCCCACAATGCAAGCATGAGTCATCTCTCACAAACCCATTTTATATAACACATCCCTAGAGGCCATATTCCCATCAGAAAACGATATACTAACTCTCGTACCCCTCGCTGGTATTCTAAGCAACCCAAACTTCCTCCATATGCTTATCCAGTCATATGTTGGATATACAGCAAGTCCCTGTAAGACACCCTTGCCTACCACAGCACCCACCATTCGTTTGACCTTTAACGTGGACACCTGTTTTAACATGTAATAAAACCCTCAACATATCCTCACAATACCTCAAATCCCTTCCACACCACCATCTCGTGCATCCTCCATTACCCTACCTACCCTGACTCCTCTATTCCCCCCAGTCCGAATATATCTTTGTTTAATATATAAAGCCATTACTCTATGACCCAATGACATCAGGCCAAGACCCCCACGTCTCCCCTCCGTCATCACCACGTCCTTGCTCAACCATGCCCTCCCAAAACCCCCACACATACCTTAGAACCTTCCTCTGGATTTCTGCAATATCCTCTGCTCTTAAAGGGAACACCTCAGCCACTCCCCACACCTTACTGTAAACCAGAGAGTTGACCACTAAAACTCTCTGCTGTAATGTTACATCCCTAGCCCTTAAGCCTCCTAGCCTACCCAAAACCCTGCTCGTAACTAATTCCGAATTTATCTTCCTACTTTCCTGCACTTCGCCATGTACCATATTCCACAAACCTTAATTCTGTCCACTACTGACCATCCCCAACCCCTCCCCCAAGCCCCCTCCCACCCAAATCCCCCACCTCTAATAGTCTCGACTTCATTAAATTAACTCTCATACCCGTGGCGTCCCCAAAAATCTGAATGATTCCACCAACTTCCTTAGATCTTCCTCATGCCTTACCAGCACGGTAGTATCATCTACGTACCCCACAATCCCCCCCCTCCCCACCCCCCTAATCCCATGTTCAATCATCACCTCATCCACCAGCCCATAAAATGGATTCTGTACGCAGGCAAACAATAACTGAGAGAGTGGACAAGCCCTGCCTCAAACCTCTCTCCATCAGTACTGGGTCCCCCAACTTACCATTAACCTGTACCCTAATAACTGCTCCCTCATACAAGGTTTGCACCCATCTCACCACCTTTCTCCCCCAAACCCAGCTGTTCCAAACAAACTTTTAAGAAATCCCTATTCACACAATCATACGCATTAGCCCAATCTAATCCAAGTATTCCCCCTCCGGTGCAGTCCTCAATAAAATCCCTTATTTTACTATGCCCGTCCCTCATACTTCTTCCCGGAATGCCAAACTGTCCCCCATGTACCACTGATCCTAGAACCTTCTTCAGTCTATTGCCCAGAATTTTAGCATAAATTTTATAATCTGCACACATTAAGGATATTGCTCTATAATCATTCAATACTTTCCCATCCTTCTTCTTCGGCACCAACACAACGATCCCGTGTTTCCTGGGTCTTCCCCATCCTCCACTGCTCCACATATGATTCAAGACTTCCACATAACCCATACCTAATGCATTCCCAATAAACTCTATAAAAATCATTCGGTATTCCATCAATGCCCGGCGTCTTACCCTGACTCATCCCGTAAACCGCCTCCCCCACCTCCTCCTCACTAATACTACCCTCCAGCATTTCCTGTTCCTCTTGTCCCAATACAATAGTATTCTGCATAACCCCAAATACCTCCTCACTGACAACTTCCTTGTTCCTCCTCCATTTCTCCCTAAACCAATAATCAGCATAACCACTAATATCATCTGTATCAGTAAGACCTTGACCCACCACATAACCCCCCCCCCCCCATCAGCGACCACTAGATGCGCTATGGTAGTCACCATCTGCCTTTCCCTAAATTTTCTTAGGACATAACCTGATGGTCGATCACCCTTTAACACCTCCTCTAATCCTGCCCTAACTCTAATCGCGTTAAACCTTTCATTATGTAATCCTTCAATCCTACTCCTTAAGCCATCCACCTCACCTCGCACATCTTCCCTTTCCCCCCCCGTCATAAACAGCATTCAGCTGTCCCTCCAGTAGTTTTGCAAACCATATCTCCACCTTGCCTGTTCCTTTCCACGTATCCTAAAAAACTCTGCTATTGCTGTCTTTGCTTCGCATCTCCCACCAGTCAAGCAAATCCATCCCACCATCCCTACCCTCCCAGCAATGTCTACCACCATTCCTCAAAGGATGAGCCTTCATCCCCCTCCTGCAGAAGCCTCACCATTCAATTTCCAATACCCAGCATATATGCGAACTATACCATCCACCCGCAGATCAGCTATCACCGCCCTATGATCCGAAAAACCGACATCAAAAGCCCTCACTCTCTCCACACCAATCCCCTGCATCACATATATCCTATCTAACCTCGCCCCATAATTCCCACGAATAAACGTGTGCTCCACCCCATACTCCCCCCTGCCCACCACATCTACAACACCTACATCCCTCAACCATCCCGTAGTGCACCCAAAACACATCCTGCCCCCCTCGGCGTCACATCCCCATACCTATCACACAGTTCCAATCACCTCCAATTACAGTTATGGAAGGTAAACCCCCGCAAATAATACATCAAAACATCACGTACAAAATCAACTTAACTCTAACATTGTTACATGCTGGCATATATACACCAATGAAACATACTCTCCTCACCCCCCAGTGCCATCTACCCTTACAACCCTCCCCCTCCCCCCTCCTCTCCAACCCATGACACGCAATGGGCTGGTCTCCTTTACAGCTACTGCTACCCCTCCTTTTAATTGCAAAGCATTACTGACAAACATTTTATAACCCTCAAACTCAATTCACTCCCTAACCTATGGTTATGCTCCTGCAAAAAACATACATCCACATCAAACCTTCGTAAAAACCACTCTAACCAAACCCTTTTTACCTCAGATTTAGCCCATTGACATTTATGTGACAACACTTGAATTTGCTAGAAAGGGGGCTTACCCCTATGCCGCTGTATCTTACTCACTCTCACCTTCTCAGTACCTGTACCATTTTTATCCTTTTTTCTAACTGGCCTCCAGCCCCTCCTTGCCGCCCCCCCACTGAATCTTCCCCGGTACACCCCCTCCCCTGCCTACCTTTTCCCCTACAACTACCCATGACTTCTTCCCGGGGTCTCTGCCCAGTGTTAAAACCTCATCGAGTCAAAAGCACCCGCATGTCCTTTTTTGTGAGCTCTCACTCACACACAAATCTACTTCCTGCACATCCTCCTGATGGACTTCCACCACCACTTCCATGTCCTCTCTGGCATTCCTCGAACCCTTCACCTGTTCCTGCCTGCTCAACCATCAGCTGTATCTCACTTGACTCTCAGGACCATCCTCCCCGGCCACCGTCTCGTCGAAGAACTCCTTCAGCACCGCATCCAGCAACTTCTCCTGGGTAGACTCTTCCACGACCACCCGTCCCTCAGGCGATGGGGGCCCCTCCCCTGTCACCTCTGGGAATGGTAACACAGGTACCGACCGTCCCGATATACTTCCCGTTCTCATCTCTTCACTCCCATCGACCACTCGTCACTGGTTCCACCTCTCCCAACTCAGGCATCAACTCACATGTCTCTGCTCCACTGCCACGTACCAGAGCCCTGGTAGGCTGCCTTCTAGGACAGTGAGCTGCCATATATCATATGAGCCACAAAGTCGACAGGTCTTTTCTCTGGCCGGCATAGTGTACAAAAACCTGCGTCCTGGACTCCACCAACATGACGTAGATGGTAAGGCCTAGCCAACGTCCATTTTGAGGTATAAGAGCCCTCAGGTCTCCCTTATATGGCCCTTCTGTCCATACTCCCATCGTTGCCGAATGGACTTTACCGTAGTTGTTAATACCTCCTGTATACTATACGCCCTCGCCTCGAAAGGGACATTCCGACCTTCACCCACGTATAGTACCTGGATACGTCATGCAAAACGACGTCCACTGCCGAGTTCACCGTCACCTTCCTCTCCTGTACTCTTCAACAAGTCTGTCGTAGACGCCGGTACGATCAGTTTTAGGAATACTCTGGTCCATCCATTCAAGGCAACACCATATACTTCCTCGTTGGGGACACCATAGGCGTCCCTGATGATAGCAGGTAGCAATGTATGCATCGTTGCTCCAGTAAGCGTGCCACGTACCAGCTGTATACAAACAGTGTTAATCCGTTGTCCCACTCGGTACGCCATTTTGTCTTCTAGTTGCTAAAGGTCACCACCAGAGGGCAGGTGTAGCTACTAGGCGTGCGTCCTCTCTCCCCGGAGGTCGAGAGACGAATGGTAATTAGCATATAATTATAATTCTCGTTGCCTAAAGACTCGCCGCACTTACTTCTTGCCGGCACATACTACCCCCCCCCCTTTTCCCTATTATCAATGTTATTATACTGAGCGTTATCATGGGAATAAAAATTCCTCATGCACATACAGTAATCATAATTAAAAATATTGACATACAAGTTCGTACATGTTCCATCCTTGTTTTTTCCCCAAAAACACCATTGAACAAAACCAGTTTACAATCTCATAGAAACCCCATTAAGGGCATCACACAATAAAATTGCCCACTCCTAACCTAATACCTCACTATCCATTATAATTCATATATCATTGCTTAACATGATTAGGTACATAGAAAAAGGTGTCATTATATGTGATTATAAAATTGACTAAACCAAAGATCATGATTTCATATATAAAACATAGCAGAAATTTTTTTCCACAAAACAACTGTGCAGGGTCACAGCACTTCACAAACATAAGTTATACAACGATCAAGTTAACTTGTGTGCTTATCTTAACATCATTCTGCTCTAAACCCGAGATCCCAAGGTTTAGTCATCATGGTTTTTAAGGTTATCCTGTATGCAGTGAACATAACCATAGATTCCAAATCCTCATTCATCACCCTTCCACTCTATTCATAACCCTCCCACCATCCCCACTACAAAGAAGCCTAAACCAACCCACCCCATGTATCCCCCCGGTAGGAGACCAACCCTTTGCCCGCCCCCTGGGTTCATGAGGAGAAGGCCCCCCCACAGGAAAATTCCGTAACCCTCCGAAAAACTAACTACCCACCTCCCACCATAGACTTTTTTTATTCCTACACATAGTTCTATAAAAACTCGCTGCTAACGCTTTATCCTCAACTCTCCCCTAACCTCCCTCATCCCCCAAGATACATGTAAATAATTTCCCTCATAACATACATTAAGGCCCCTAAAACCCCCATCACCTGGCACCCAGTTACATCCAACATTAAGGCCCGTAGGAATGGCCATTGCCCCCCCCAAAAATCTGATAACTCTCACCATCCATAACCTCACCCCCTCCAAAGAGGGACAAAAATATACCGCATGAAAGGCCGTTTCGATGTCCCCACAATGCAAGCATGAGTCCTCTTTCACAAGACCCATTTTATATAACACATCCCTAGAGGCCAATATTCCCATCATGAAACGATATACTAACTCTCGTACCCTCGCTGGTATTCTAAGCAAACCAAACTTCCTCCATATGCTTATCCAGTCATATGTTGGATATACAGCAAGTCCCTGTAAGACACCCTTGCCTACCACAGCACCCACCATTCGTTTGACCTTTAACGTGGACACCTGTTTAACATGTAATAAAACCCTCAACATATCCTCACAATACCTCAAATCCCTTCCACACCACCATCTTCGTGCATCCTCCATTACCCTACCTACCCTGACTCCTCTATTCCCCCCAGTCCGAATATATCTTTGTTTAATATATAAAGCCATACTTCTATGACCAATGACATCAGGCCAAGACCCCCACGTCTCCCCTCCGTCATCACCACGTCCTTGCTCAACCATGCCTCCCAAACCCCCACACATACCTTAGAACCTTCCTCTGGATTTCTGCAATATCCTCTGCTCTTAAAGGGAACACCTCAGCCACTCCCACACCTTACTATACAACCAGAGAGTTGACCACTAAAACTCTCTGCTGTAATGTTACATCCCTACCCTTAAGCCTCCTAGCCTACCCAAAACCTGCTCGTAACTAATTCCGAATTTATCTTCCTACTTTCCTGCACTTCCGCCATGTACCATATTCCACAAACCTTAATTCTGTCCACTACTGACCATCCAACCCCTCCCCCAAGCCCCCTCCCACCCAATCCCCCACCTCTAATAGTCTCGACTTCATTAAATTAACTCTCATACCCGTGGCGTCCCCAAAAATCTGAATGATTCCACCAACTTTCCTTAGATCTTCCTCATGCCTTACCACACGGTAGTATCATCTACGTACCCCACAATCCCCCCCCTCCCACCCCCCTAATCCCATGTTCAATCATCACCTCATCCACCAGCCCATAAAATGGATTCTGTACACAGGCAAACAATAACTGAGAGAGTGGACAGCCCTGCCTCAAACCTCTCTCCATCAGTACTGGGTCCCCCAACTTACCATTAACCTGTACCCTAATAACTGCTCCCTCATACAAGGTTTGCACCCATCTCACCACCTTCTCCCCCAAACCCAGCTGTTCCAAACAAACTTTTAAGAAATCCCTATTCACACAATCATACGCATTAGCCCAATCTAATCCAAGTATTCCCCCTCCGGTGCAGTCCTCAATAAAATCCCTTATTTGACTATGCCCGTCCCTCATACTTCTTCCCGGAATGCCAAACTGTCCCCCATGTACCACTGATCCTATAACCTTCTTCAGTCTATTGCCCAGAATTTTAGCATAAATTTTATAATCTGCACACATTAAGGATATTGCTCTATAATCATTCAATACTTTCCCATCCTTCTTCTTCGGCACCAACACAACGATCCCTGTTTTCTGGGTCTTCCCCATCCTCCCACTGCTCCACATATGATTCAAGACTTCCACTAACCCATACCTAATGCATTCCCAATAAACTCTATAAAAATCATTCGGTATTCCATCAATGCCCGGCGTCTTACCCTGACTCATCCCGTAAACCGCCTCCCCCACCTCCTCCTCACTAATACTACCCTCAAGCATTTTCCTGTCCTCTTGTCCCAATACAATAGTATTCTGCATAACCCCAAATACCTCCTCACTGACAACTTCCTTGTTCCTCCTCCATTTCTCCCTAAACCAATAATCAGCATAACCACTAATATCATCTGTATCAGTAAGACCTTGACCCACCACATAACCCCCCCCCATCAGCGACCACTAGATGCGCTATGGTAGTCACCATCTGCCTTTCCCTAAATTTTCTCAGGACATAACCTGATGGTCGATCACCCTTTAACACCTCCTCTAATCCTGCCCTAACTCTAATCGCGTTAACCTTTCATTATGTAATCCTTCAATCCTACTCCTTAAGCCATCCACCTCACCTCGCACATCTTCCCTTCCCCCCCCCGTCATAAACAGCATTCAACTGTCCCTCCAGGTAGTTTTGCAAACCATATATGCGTTTTTAGTTCTAAAA
>NW_026475500.1:0-10115 GCF_026875155.1 Cherax quadricarinatus
ATTATTATTATTATTATTATTATTAATTACTACTACTACTATTATTATTATTATTATTACTATTTTTTGTTATTAGCAGTAGCAGAAATGTTTGATTCTTTGCTGTGTTCAAGAGTAAACACATGATGTCACCGTCCAATACCTGTCTGAATAGCCATTCCAATATGCATCATGAATGGGTTTACATTTTTTTGCTGTAGTTTAATAGCAAATAATGAACAAACAAAACGCTCACCACACAGTGGTGGGAGGGCTGGCTGCCAGTTGCGGGGGTTGGAGGGGGGGCAGTAGGGACTCGCAGTGTTTGGGAGGAAGTGGTGGAGGCAGTGGTATTTAATAACATAATGTTATTAAACCATAACATGTATACATTTAGTACAGTTACGATGTTTTCATTATTTTATGATTGTTCAGGGTTCAACAAGTTAGGAAGCAGAAATTGTATTATATTCCCTACAATTTTTTTGGGGCACCAAACATTCGCGATTTTTCAACATTCACGAGGCTCTCGATCCCCTAACCCCGCGAATGTTGGGGGAGACCTGTAATAGGTAATAATAAGTTCCCTTGAAGCACGAAAAACAGAGTCCACCCCTGACGGTGACATGATGAGATAACATCTGATAGGAGCTGACATTTTATGAGCATACCTGAGGGTGCAGTGATAACACTTTATAAGAAAAGATTAGAGGTGACATTTGATGAGCATCGACCCTCGCTTGTTTTTGCTGGTACACAAACATGTCTGTCAAGCTCTCTGTCTATCTGTCTAGCTCTCTGCCTAGTATGGGCCAACAGGCCTCCTGCAGTGTTCCTCCTTTCTTATGTTCTTATGTCTCAGAGAGAGCCACAAGACTGGGTCACACCTTTACTCACATCTTCAAGCAGAGTATAGCACTTTGTCTGATTTTTTTGGTTATCCTAGGTAATTTACACTTATGTATACATACTTGTATTTATGTGTACCTGTCAGACAGAGATAGACAGACAGATAGAAAGAGACAGACAGAGACAGAGATAGACCAGGGAGAGACAGAGACAGGTAGACAGAGACAGACAAAGATAGAGACAGACAGAGATAGACATAAATACAGACAGACAAAGATAGAGACAGACAGAGATAGACATAAATACAGACAGACAAACGGAGATAGAGCCAGGCCCCAGCAGCTGGCCAGCCACACAGCTGGCTAGCCAGCCAGCCAGCCAACCAATCAGCCAGTCAGCCAGCCTGCCAGCCTTCCAGAATTGTTTTCTCTTTACTTAGGGTTATAGGTTATAAGACATTCTGACAGGGTGTTGCACAAATGTTGCACATGGGTTATTATTGAGATTTTTTTATATTTCATCGACCACTTATGGCCACATCCACCTCAAAGCCACTAAACACTTTCCTCTTAAAATCGGAGAGTTAATACTTCATGAAACAAGTGAATCCCAGGTGTTTGCTGCGCTGTTTGCTCTAGCTGGCGCTCATTTGAACTGGTGCTCTGACAAGGTACTAAGTGGTCCAGATTATTTTAATACCGCCACACTGAGTGTTAGGACCCATTCTATGCTGACACGGCATCTCAGGGCAATCGTGCCAAATTTGAAGGCAGGACAAATGAAACGTATATATACGTTTGGGGGCACTAGCGGTAAAACTGTATATACATGTATATGTTTGGACCATTTACGGGTTAATATTACAGACTGCAAAAAGAATTTAGGAGTTCTGGTTAGCGGTAATCTGAAACCAAGACAACAATTCATAAGTGTTCGCAATAAAGCTAACAGAATCCTTGGTTTCATAGCAAAAAGTATGAATATAATAGAAGTCCTCAGGTTGTTCTTGAACTCTGTATATCTTTGGTTAGGCCTCATTTAGAGTATGCTGCACAGTTTTGGTCACCGTATTACAGAATGGATATAAATGCAATGGAAAAAACATACGAAGGAGGATGACAAAGTTGATCCCATGTATCAAAAAACTTCCCTTTAAGGATAACTGAGGCCCTAAATCTGCACTCTCTAGAAATGCATAGAATTAAGGGGGATATGACTGAGGTGTATAAATGGAAAACAGGAATTACTAAAGGGATGTAAATAGCCTGCTAAAATATCTACGTAGACAGACTCGCAGCAATGGTTTTACATTGGAAAAAATTAAGATTCAGGAAGGATATAGGAAAAGCATTGGTTTGGTAATAGAGTTTTGGATGAGTGGAACAAACTCCTAGTACCGTCTTAGAAGCTAAGCGTTGTGTAGTTTTTTAAAAAAAGGTTGGATAAATACATAGTGGGTGTGAGTTGGACCTGACTACTTGTGCTACTAGGTCAGATGCCATGCTCCTCCCTTAAGTGACGTGTCTGACCTCACTAGGTCAAGGCATTGGCTTAAGCTGGTGGGAGAGTTGGATCTGCCTCTCATGGGCCAGTAGGCCTGTTGCAGTGTTCCTTCTTATGTTTTAAAAAAATCTGTGTGCAGGGCAGTAGTTCGGTGGGTATAGGAGGGGGGGTGCAGGAGGAAAGAGCAGTGATTGGTGGAATGATGAGGTAAAGGATGTGATAAAAGAAAAGAAGGTTGCTATGAGAGGTTTTTACCAGCAGAAGTGATATATGAAGGGTGGATTATATGGAGAGTAAAGGAAAGGTGAAGAGAGTAGTGACGGAGTGCAAAAGAAGAGCAAATGATAAGGTTGGTGAGCACTGTCAGCAAATTTTGCTTCTTTAAGCTATTTAGCTAAAGAAAGCTTAGGGAATGAATGAATTTGACAGTTAAAAACAGAATAGGGGTATTGGGAAGATGGCAGTAAAAATTTTGAGGAACTGTTAAATGTTGATGAAGAGAGAGAGGCAGTAATTTCAGCATTGGCCAGAGAGGTATAACATCTTTTAGGAGTGAAGAAGAGCGGGATGTGAATGTGGGGGAGGTGCATGGGGTAGAGGGAAAGGGGTTAACGGAGCTGGAACTAATGGATCATGACAAAATGTAAAAAGTGGGGGGGGGGGAAATATAGTTTTTGGAGTGGTTAAAATGGGTTTAGTGGGTTGGTAGACAGCAATCACCCAGGGAGGTACAACCCATCCTGCCAAGTGAGTGTAATTGTTTTATATGTTGGTAGATTGCTACCGTCTTTTCTGACTCATAAACATACAAGATTTCCAGGTATATCTTGATAATTCTGCTTACACTTAAGTCACACCACACATGCATGCACATGCTTATATATACACACCCACCTGTGTTTTCTTCTATTTTCTTAGTAGTTCTTTTTCTTGTTTATTTCCTCTTGTCTCCATGGGGATGTGGAACAGATTTTTTTCCTTCATGAGCCATGCTGTCGTCAGAGGCAACTAAAATGCCAGGAGAAAGGGGGCTAGTAACCCCTTCTCCTGTGTTAATTACTAAATTTAAAAAAAAAAACTTTTGTTTTTCTTTTTAGGTCAACCTGCCTCAGTGGGATGGGGCCATTTTGTTGAAAAAGAAAAACAGTTTAACTGAACATACCAGGTAAAATGTATGGTGGGGTTATTATTGAAAGATTTAGAGGTAAAAACAGAGACTGCAGATGAACAAAAGGCCCTTTAGAATGAGTAGGGATGTATAGACCCAGTGTTTACATTGAAGCATATAAGTGAACAGTATTTACATAAGGGAGGAAAGTTTTCATTGCATTTATGGATTTAGAAAAACTATGATAGAATGGATAAGGGAGCAATGTGTAGATGTTGCAAGGTTTAAAGGGGTAGGTAGTAAGTTAGCAAAAAGGTGTAAAGAGTTTTTATGAGGATATGAGGCTCAGGTTAGAGTGTGTAAGAGAGAGGGGGATTGTTTCCCAGTAAAAAATAGGTCATAGAAAAGGGATGTTCAGTGTCACTAAGTTGTTTAATATATTTATAGATGGGGTTGTAAAAGAAGTAAATGCTAGGGTGTTAGGGATGGGGGGGATTTAGTTGTTGGGGGAAACAAAATACAAAATGGGAGTTGACACAGTTATTTTGTGCTAATGATTCTATGCTGTTGGGAGATTCCAAAGAGAAGTTTTCAAAGAACAGTGATGAGTTTGGTAGGGGGTGTTTTAAGAATAAAGTTAAAAGTGAACTTGGAATAGAGTAAGATGATGAGGGTATCAAAGGAGTAAAAGAAAAATTGGATACACATTGGAAGGAGGGAGTATGGAAGAAGTGAATGTGTTCAGATATTTGGGAGTAGATTTGTCACAGATGAGTTTTTTAATGGACGAGGTTAAACCATAAAAATTGATGACGGAAAAAGGGTGAATGGTGCATTAACCCTTTGACTGTTGAAACCCCAAATCTTGAAGTGTCTCTTGGTGTCCCAAAAATATTCGAAAAAAAAATCTTTTTTCTATGAAAATGTTAAGGTAATTTTTTCTGATTGTTTTAATCTCCCCCCCCCCCCCCCCCCCCCCCCAAAAAAAAAAAAAAAAAAAAATTGCCATCATCTTACTGACAACAGGGGTGTAAAGTTGGCAGAAAATGAGCGCATACGGCAAGGGCGGCGACGCCGCCACCCGGAAAATTTTGGGTTTACCTGCATTCAAAGGGTTTCTTGTTTTTTTTTCACTATTTTATTTTTCACATAATTTATGTGGCCTGTAAACCCAAAGAGGGTGAATGTTCATATATACATTTGTTAATGTAACACAATTACAGGGGGACCCCGCCTTACGATTTTAACCGTGCCTAGAGCTATCGGAGCCAAAATTATCGTAAGGGAAATTTAAATTTTTCCCCATAAAAACAAGGGAAAATTTAAATTAATCCGGCAAGACCCCCAAAAGTCTAAAAAAAAAAAATTTTTACCACAGAAAATTTTTTTAATACCCCAAAAACTTAAAAGCTGCAAATAATACTCACTAAAATAAAATACATGACACTTACCTTTATTGGAAGATTGGTAGACTGATAGCGGGAAAGGAGGGGAAAAGTGGGGAGTTGTTAATGTTTAAAGGGGAACCCTTCCTTAGGATTAAAGGTTTAAAAGTCCTTTTCCGGGTTACTTCCCTTTTTTAATCCCCGGACCAGCTTGAGAGTCAGGCCCTGCGCACAACAAATCTGTCCATAGAACTCTGACCTCCCTTTCCCTTTTAAGATTTGCCTGACATGGGCCACAACTTGCATTGTAAAGCCCCAACACAGCTTCAATAGCTGCGTTAGGGTGTTTTCATCCCCTTTAAATTTCCTTAATCTATGAAGTAGGCACAAGGATTCCACAACTGGATAGGTTCTCAGGGTTTGCCCCAAACCCCTTTAAAATCTTTTTTAATTTCCCTAATAATTCTCACCCTTTTTACCACAGGGTTGGGGACTAGAAACTTTTTTTTGGGCCCATGGGACTTTTTTTTGCAGTTACAGGGCAAAACACTGAGATAAGATAAATGTACCCAAAAGTATACGTGGTTGCGACCACATGGCTGGCTTGTAAACACTGGCGCTGAGGCCACACGTGGGACGCGTCCCGGACGAATCGCGTGAAGCGAGTTTTTAGCGTGAGGTGAGGCAAAATTTTTGCGTTCAAATGTATCATATGGCGGTTTTTTTTTAACATAACGCGATGCCATCGTAAGGCGGGGGTCCACTGTATAGCGGGAAACACTGGTATCATCATATTGTTTACAAAACTTGTTTACACAAACAATTTAAAAAAATTGTATACTACGATTCTCTATAATACATGAAACCCTCTACTTGCGAGAGCATCCACGTGCGAGTTTTTCCAAATACGAGCAGTCGATGGGTGATTTTTTGCTTCCATATGCAAGCAAAAATTTTCCATAAGCAAGCAGACCTCAAGGGAGGTTCCTTGACACGGGTAAGGGGCTCTTGCTCTTGATCTAGGGAATTGGGTGTGTTGGACTATCTTATTGAAACTTGGGCAATGTATGATGGAAAGATGTTTCTTAACTTACACCAAAAAATGAAAGAAATTGGAGCATAAATAATGGATTTCACTTCTCAGCAATAGCCACCCCTTAGCGGTATTATCGTAGGGTTTTTATGGTTGTATTCTCATTTTTTTGGGTCTCATTGGATAGAATGGAAGATATATTACAGAAATAGATATGATTTTGATTGCTTTCACGACGAAAGTACCTTGAAATTGAAACTCAATGAGGGAGAAATACTCGTTTACTTGACTATGTTTTATTCCAGTTTTGCACTCGTGAATGGGTTCACATTATTTATACAATTATTGCAATAAGGGATAACAAGAACAAGAACTCATTTAAGGGAAAAAAGAAGAAAACACAGGTGGGTGGTATATATAAGCATGTACATGCATGTGTGGTGTGACTTAAGTGTAAGCAGAAGTATCAAGACTGTGTCCTTCCATATGCAGTCGTGAATGGGTTTGACATTATTTATACAATTATTGCAATAAGGCTTACAGTAAATCTTGTATTTTTTGTGTGAATAAAAATTACAAAATTATTTATTTATTTATTTATTTATTTATTTATTTTATGTCTTTGCAAACAGTACATTGGATTTTATATTTACAACTAGTGGGTTGCAATGCAAAGAGAGCCTCTATTATGCCTAGGCATTTTGGGCCAACTTAACATTATTGGGTTACAGCTACTTAACACTAAGGAGTATATGTAGTTGTTAAAAGTAGGATAGTAATTATTTCATAGTTGTACAGTAGAATATTAATTATGAATGAATCAAAATACAAAGATATGTATATTTATATTCGAACATACTTTTGAGAAAACAATAGTTCAATTATATTCCTGTCAACAATGGATAAAAGGTTCAAAGTGATTGTTTCAGTTATGATGTGGGAGTAACATAGGTGAGTATGTGTGTACTGAGTATTTAGCATTTATTTCTAGGGTGATTAAGTGGCTTTTGAGAAAGAATCTTATATTGATTTTCGACTGGGTTACTTTAATATCTTCGGGTAATGAATTCCATATTTTGGGGCCCTTTATGTGCATAGACTTTTTAAAACAGTGTGATATGGACACGAGGTATATCATAAAGAGATTTTTGTGTTGTGGTCATGTGTCCTGTTTAGATTGGTGAGGGAAGTTTGAGTGGAGGGTTTATATTTGCATGTATTGTTTGTGTATGTAGTAACGCCATGAATAAGTATGGTTTGTTCTTAACCCTTTCAGGGTCCATCCCATAGATCTACGGCTTTACGTTCAGGGTCCAAACCATAGATCTACGCCAAAATTCTAGCGCTGTCAAATTTAGCACAAGAAGGCTGGTAGGCCCTACATCTAAGAGAATGGGTCTGGGTGGTCATTGTGCACACCATAGAAAAAATCTGGAACGCCCACATGGCATTGTGCAACGCCGGCAAAGTAGCTTTGTTCATAGTGCCTGGCGGCAAGGAAGCTCTCACTCCCCACTCACTCTCTGGGCGAATTCGACCTCCTCGTCACAACTTACATTTTCTAAGACTAAATGAAAGTGGAGCTGAAGACGAATTCTATGGTTTTGAACCATAGGGTACCATTGTACCATATGGAAACCATATGGTACAATGATGCCTTGTCAACAATGGTAATGGTACAATGGTATCATATGGTAAAATTGGTACCATATGGTACAATGTACCATATAGCACATTGTACCATTTTGGTACATTATACCATATGGTACGGGGTACAGGGACCCTAATGGAAATAAATCTGTCGACTTTTTTGGGTTACCCTAGGTTCTCCAAAAACAAAATGCTGCTAATTGATATTCTATGTAACTTTATTTGTTTATAACTAAATAACTTATTTATGATGGCACATGCACTTGAGTAAGTTTATTCAGGTGTACAAAATACAAATTACATGATTATCATACATAGCGCATACGTATAAAATCCTAGGATAACCCAAAAAAGTCAGGGTGACTTATTTCCATAGTTATCCCTGTATCTGTACCATATGGTGTCCTGTACTGTATGGTACCCTGTACCATATGGTACCCGTGCCATATGGTACCCTGTACCATATGGTACCCTGTACCATATGGTACCCTGTACCATATGTTATCCGGGTACTGCATGGTACCTTATACCATATAGTACAATGTACCATATGGTACCCTGTAACATATGATACCGTGTACCATATGGTCAATAGGTGTTGGTGGCATGAGACACCAGCCAAGACTGAGTGAGTGGCGAGGCAAGCTAGCTACTGACTCGCAGTTTCCCAGACAAAGTGCTTTGTCATCCACCTCAAGGAACACGTCAAGTTCCTGTACACTTGTAAATATATAATGAACATTACTAATATATAACTTTTTTGGGCTTTTTTTTGTTGTAAATCTATTGTAAACAAAAAAAATAATCAAAAATATTAGTGTGTTTATTGTGTTGAAAAACAACATACCATATGGTACAATGAACCATATGGTATCATTGTACTGTATGGTACAATGTCCATATGGTCCATTGCATCATATGGTACCATTTTGGCACCATTTCACATATGGTACCTTTACACATATTTTACCATAAGGGACCATTGCACTTATGGTACCATTGTATCATTAGTACCATTGTCCAAATGGTGCCATTGTACCTTATGTGCCATTGTATCATATGGTACCATTGTTATGTGCCATTGTCCATATTGTACCATATGGTTACCATTGTATCATATATGCCATGTACCATATGTACAATTGCACCCCTATGGCACCATTGTACCATATGGGCCATTGTAATTCAACACAAAATTGGGCCTAATATTTTCATCATTTTGTTTACAATTAAACTTGTAAACAAGTTTTTGTAAGCAATATATGATAAACAAATTAGTTGCCAGTTATTGCATGGATACAATGGTTACACTTATACCCAAAAAACATTATACTGGTCCAAGGCCCCAAATTTATAGAAAAAGAAAAAAAATTAGAAAAGAAAAAAAGTACAAAAAATGTAAAATAAAAAAAAGGGATTTTTTGGGGGAAATCATGATGTTGCCGCCACCCGGTCATTTTGGGTCAAATTCCTACCACTGTATCTCGGTAAGTACTGATCAAAAAAAAAAAAATTGTCTTATTACCTTCACAAAAATATACTCTTTTAATTCTGTAAGAAAAAATAATTTTTTTTTTTTTTTTTTTTTTTTCAAAATTTCTTGGACACTGGAGCACCACTTTAAAATTTTGGCCTTGGACCCTGAAGGGGTTAATGGTGAGCAAAATTCAGACTTTGAAAATTGGTGGAGTATGCTGGCGGGAGTGGGATTTGTTATCATTTTTACTGCTGCTTTTGCTGGGTTATTAGGTGATTGGATGTTGTTGATCCCCATGCACAAATTCCATAGTTAGATAAGGGTATATGAGTGAATGGTACAGTGCCAGGAGAGCTGATTGTGGAACGTAGTTACCTTTTCTTTGATAATATGCCTACAGTCCTGGAGAATTTTCTTGGTGATTTGTTGTATGGTGTCCGGAACTTAAGGTATGGTAGATCATTGATGTAGATGAGAAAGAGGAGTGGTCCAAGGACGCTTCCTTTTGGGACTCCTACTGTGATTGTTGGGTGGGAAAAGTTTGCATCATTTGCATACAAATATTGAGTTCTGTTACTAAGGTATGATTTTGGTAGTTGAGGGAGTGGCCTTTGATACCATAGTGCATTAATTTTGGGAGTACAGCAGTTAATGGTCAACTGTATCGAAAGCTTTTTGTAAATCAATGAAAATGCCCAGCGGGACTTCTTTCTTTTCAGGTGCAGTATATATTAGTTCTAGCATGTGTATGATAGCATTTATTTTTGCTTTTATTATTCCTGAATCCAAACTGACAAGAGTTTAATATGTTGTGTGAGATGAGGTAGGAATAGATCCGTCTATGAATTAATTTTTCAAAGATTTTAGGAGCAGTGGTTTAAATTAGATATTGGTCTATTTATTATTTATTTATTTATTTTTTAAAAATTTGAGCACACATACAGAGGTACAAAAAATACAGGTAAGAGCAGCATGCCAAAGCCACTTATACTATGCATAGCATTACGGGCTGGCTTAAAATTAACTTAAGATGAACTAAGCAATGATGACATCAGTGATAAAACTTTAATGTAAACAGATTACTATAAAGCAAAAAGTGAGTATTACAAAGACAGGTCATATGGTTGTATG
>NW_026475502.1:0-28962 GCF_026875155.1 Cherax quadricarinatus
CCCAAGGCATACCTTGTTAAAAACCTTAGCCGGGTGTACCTACCAACACATTAAAAAGAATTATTTTAAAAAAAAAAAAAAAAAACATCTACCGGTTTTTCCCTAAATAAGATAATATTTTAAAACTAGTGGAATCTTTAATTTAGCTAATATTAAAGAAACCCCCAAGTATAATATTAATTTGGATAATACATAAAATTAATCACATTATGCCTTGGTCATAACACCCCCCCCTCCCTTTGGGGACTAAACTTCCCCGAAAAAGAGGACTTCAAAATAGATCATAAACCAGAATACAAGTCATTCCTCTGACAAAGACCCTGTGGCAAATGTTGCTTCTCCAACAAAAAAATTTAAAAGTCTTGTGTCGCCAAACCATGTTGTGTTAGACACCACTAACCAGAGCTTCTGGTAGAAGAGGCGTTTCTCATAAAGGGGCCCTTTTTAAGTGCCCCTTGGTAGCAGGAGAAGTCAGGTAAGTCAACAGGAGACTCCACCCGCAAAAATAAGTCTGGTTTACCATAGGGGTGGTTTACGTGACAGGTTCCTCAGTGTTTACAGGAATAGATAACTGTAAGTAAACAAATACTTTAAAAATGCATTAAAAAATACATATCAAAAAAATGTACAAAAATTCCTCTTTTGTAAACTCAATTTAATTAATGTCTTAAGGACGGACGGGTGTCAGCAATCACATTATCAGCTCCTCTAATAGGGTTTAAATTTACTTATAGAAAAGGTTGTATCCTAAGGGACCATCTTTGAAATTCTAGCATTCTTAGCCTTATGGTTGTTTAAAAAGGTTAAGGGATTATGATCTGTTTTTACTCTAATTTTATGGGGGGTAGTCCCGAGAAAAACCCTCAAAGTGTTCCAAGGTTAAGACCAATGCTAGTGCCTCCTTTTCAACGGTTGCAAAAATTTAAATTTGATGGGGTTTCAATTTTGCAGAAAAATAACAGACTGGGTGTAAAAGATCAAAGAGGGGGAAAGGTTGTAGAAGAACAGCACTGATGATACTCGCTGGCATCCACTTGTAAAGTAAGGGAGTGTCGAACACGGACCCCCTGTAGAATGGGAAGGAACCAAGTAGAGCTTTAGACGAGTAAAAGGCTAACTCACTTAGTCGTCCATTTTAAAAGGAACTTTTAGAACTTGTAAGTTCAAACAGCGGTGCTGCCACTTGAAAAATTAGGAAAAAACCGGCGGTAGTAACCGGCCATCCCTAGAAACCTCTGTACACCTTTCTTTCTTGCAGAGCAGGAAAATCCAAAATAGCAAATCTTTGCTTTAAACGGGGGGAAACGTGCCTTGCCTATATTAATCCCAGATTTTTTTATCCGGGCTGACCAAACTCACATTTTGCAAGGTTGCGGTTTAAAATGGTGTTCATCAGCCTTTTCAAGAGTGCTTCCAGCCGAACCCAGGTGTGAGGCCAGTCATCGCTGAATACTCCCAGATCATCTAGGTAGGCTTCCGTTCCTTCCAAGTCGTACGTTAGCTGATTCATAACCCTCGGGAAAGGGTCGAGGCTGCGTTGCAGAGCCCGAAGGGCATCCCCTGTAGTTAAACGGGCCTCCAGCAGGGTGAAAGAAGAAATCTCCTGCCTCGGGGCGATAAGGCACTTGATAATAACCCAGCAGGAGGTCCAAACGACTGACTTTACTTAGCACTGGGAGCTGTCTATTAGGTCGTCAACCCTAGGAAGGGGAATCCATCAGGCACGGTTAGGAATTTACTTCCGATAGTCGGTACACATTCTAAATGAACCCGTCCGACTTGGTACAAGGACACACGGTGAAGCCAAGGGCTTTTGCTATGTTCAATCAAAACCATGATTCGAACAAGAAACTTATTTCCTCCGCAGGCTTTATTCTTTCTGGGCTGACTCTATACTGAGCTTGTTTAATGGAGCAGCTCCTTGCACGTCCACATCGTGGATCCCCATGGTGCACTGTTGGGGATATCTCCAAAGAGACTTTATAAGTGGAAATCAAGTCTCGGATTTCACTTGTCTTTCCTTTTCTAAGTTTTCCGAGATAATCATAAGGTTTCCATTATTTCCGAGTTCTTCAGTCTTATCTCTACTCCACGTGAACAATCTTCTTTACTTTAGTCACCTTCTTGTGACCTCACCGCAGCCACAGGACAAGTCCTTCGTAGTATTTCTTTAGCTGATTTATATGGTAAGTTCGAGTAGACTTTCCTTCTCCTGGGTGTTTCTTACCACATAATTTAACCTTACTCATCTTCTAATCACCTCCATTGGAACCCTCATACTTGGTTGCAAGGTATTGGCCTGGCCCCCGGCTTTAAAAGCTAACACCTTTGTCCTCTCAAATTTAATGGAACGCTCAACAGCAGTCTTGTCATAATGTTTGTATCATAACGGTTTTGAGCATGTCTGAGGGTTGTCAGCGGCCAATTGCCGAATAAAAACCAAGTGTTCTTGGCATGCGAGGGGGATAAACATAAAGAAGGCTCCACTTTCCCCAGACCATACCGTCCTTTAGCATTACTAACAGTCCTCGGACTGCATGACCTTAAATGAGTTCAAAAGGACTATATTCCAAAACTCTTCCTGTTCGCTCTCTCTTAAGGCAAAAGGAGGAGGAAAGGATACCTTCATCCCAGGTCTGTTGATACTGCTCACAGTATGCCCTCATCCATGATCTTCATGTTTGGTGAAACCTCTCTATGACACCCTGGGTTGGGTCCCCCCCCCCTATTATGGTGTTGAAACAATGGGGTTTTCTCCGACCCTGGACATAGCTCACGGAAAATCTTGATGAGAAATTCGTCCCTCTGCAGATGGAATTTCCTTAGGGAATCCGAACTGTGCAAGAATCTAAATAGGACTCTTCAGAATTAGCCTGGCACTAATCTTGCGAAGGGGCACAGCCTCAGGATACCGATAGTAACAGTATCCATGTATTAGTTAGAAACTATTGATAACCAAGCCTAGGTTTTTTGGGAAGAGGTCCCACACAGTCTATTACGAGCTGAGAGAAGGGTTCGCCTTCTACGGCAATAGGTAAGAGGGGTGCAGGATGAGGTTTTTGTGCAAAGGCTTTCCAATGAGTTTGCAAATAACACAGTTTCTCCAATTACCCAGGTTCACGGTATCCTTCCATCTTGGGTCCAGAAGGAAATATTTTTTTATCACACTTGCCGATCCCACCAAGTCATGGAGGCCCAAAAAAGAAAAACTTTCACCATCATCCACTCCATCACTGTCTTCCAGAAAGGGTGCATTACACTACAGTTTTTAAACTGCAACATTAACTCCTCCTTCAGAGTGCGCCCTGACTTCCCATCTCCAGTACTCAGTCTGCCTGCGGTTTCCTTCCTTGAACTCTTCATAAATGTTACTTTGCTTCACACTCCAACGCACGTCAAGTATTAAACCATTTGTCTCCATTCCACTATATCAAACACAGCTCACGCATAGCCTGCTGGAAGTCCAAGCCTAATCTTTTTTGTTATCCTCATGAACCTACTCTTTCCTGTTATTCACTTTAATTTTCTTCTTTTGCACTACCCTACCAAATTCATCCACCAATCTCTGCAACTTCACTTCAGAATCTCCAAAGCACAGTGTCATCAGCAAGAAGCATCTGTGACAACGTCCCACTTTATGTGTGATACTTTATCTTTAACTCCACGCCTCTTGCCAGACCTCGCATTTACTTCTCTGACAACCCCATCTATAAATATATTAAACAACCATGGAGACATCACCACATCCTTGTCTAAGGCCTACTTTTACTGGGAAATAATTCCCCTCTTTCCTACAATACTCTAACTAAGACCTCACAATCCTTGTAAAAACACTCACTGCTTCAGTAACCTGCCGGGGTCTACCTCCTACATCATACACCTGCAACAACTGCCATAATGCCCCCCCTATCCACCCTGTCATATAACGCCTTTTCCAATCCTAAATGCCACAAAACCTCTTTTAGCCTTATCTAAATATTGTTCACTTATATGTTTCACTTAAACACCTGGTCCCCCACACCCTCTACTCATTCCAAAAGCCTCCTTGTTCATCGCTATCCTGTTCTCTCCGTCTTACTCTTAATTCTTTTCAAAATAAGTCTACCATACACCTTTTACCAGTATACTCCAACATACTAACCCCCCTATAATTTTTTGCACTCTCTTTTGTCCCCTTTCCTTTATACTAAGGCAGCTATGCATGCTCTCTTGGCCAATCCTGAGGTACCTTACCTCTTTCCATACATTTATTAAATAATTGCTACCAACCCTCCAAAACTATATCCCCAACCTGCTTTAACATTTCTATCTTTATCCCAGCAATCCAGCTGCCTTACCCCCCTTTCATTTTACCTACTCCTTTACCGAATTCCCCTACACCAAAATGGCTTTCCTCACTCCTAAAAGTGTTATTTCTCCTTGCCCTATACACATTCATAGCTTCCCTATTTTATCAACATTTAAAAATTTCCCAAAATATTCCTCCATCTTCCAACTAAAATACAAGGGTTTTAAAAAAGAGGATAACATCAAAGCGCTTTCATGAAAAACCCGGGAAAGCTTTCTACAAAGTTGGAACATAAAAAGTCGGCTAATGGTATCCCCCTTGATAGGGCCTTAGTCAGAAACTGTAAGGTGGAGGTGATTCCGGTGTCAGTAAAGTGGGGCATAGTGCTGTCCTGGGGACAGAAGGTAAAGTGGGGGTGCTGCCCTGGGGGGACAGAAAAGGTAAATCTGGAGGTGCTGTCCTGGGAGACAGTATGGTAAAAAGCGGGGGTGCTGCCCTGGGAGACAAAGGTGAAGTGGGATTTTGTCCAGGTAGGGGGAATTATACGCGGGAAAGGGAATACATATAAAGGGACCCATGGGGGACAGGACCCCGTGTGGGGAGACAAGTGCAGTAAAAGATAAGATAAACCAATATTGCAACTAGAAATTCCACGGGAAATAGCAAACAAGAGGATTCCCTAGCTTAGTGAGGATATATTACCAAAAACAAAGGGGAGCTCCATTGTTGGGGCTAGGGGGGGATGGAATAAACAGGGAAACAGACCCGCCAGAAACCCAAGGCAAAAAAAAAGCCTGTGCAATATTGCACTTGGGGATCTGCAGACATGGGAAAATTGGAAAAAAAAGACGGGCGTGCAAAATGGACACCCTAGAAAATGCCATGTATATGACAACAGGAAAATGCAAAAATCCCTTCCCGTAAGCTTTTTCACCCGAAATGTTTTTACCTCTTTAGTACAGGAAAGACTGTGCTATAACTTAAATTTTGGGGGGAAAAACCCCATCTAAGGGTAGCCACAGCCACTCAAGGGGGAGGTTTTTGGCCAGGAAGGAAAAAAAAACTGGCAGGAAAGGCAGAAAACGTACACCCCCAAATCCATTTCATTTGGAGTGGAAAACCACGTCCCTGGCCTCCCACTCCAAACCCCGATAAGATACTAATCCGGAAAAAAAATCCCCCCAGTAAAAATAGTGGAAAAAAACCTTTCAAAATACAGGGTTTTTAAACCGCAAAAAACAACAAAAAAACTTTTCATCCGTGGGTGTTGCAGAGGGAAAGGCAATGTTCACGGCTTTCACTGAGACCCACGTAAAGGATCACTTGGACAACGAAATATGGATCCCAGGTTACAACCTATACAGATGTGACAGAGTGAACAGACAAAAGGGGGGGGGGGGTTGGCCTGTACATTGCAGAGTCACTTGTTTGCACAGAACTGCTAAATGCCTCAAATGATGTAGTTGAAGTTTTAGCAGTAAAGGTCGAGAACCAAAACCTAGTCATTGTGGTAGTCTACAAGCCTCCGGATCCAGCATCCCAGCAATTCCAGGAACAGCTGTTAAAAATTGTCCACTGTCTGGAAAATCTTGCAGCTCCTGCACCCAACATCTTGCTCCTGGGGGATTTCAACTTAAGGCACCTAAAATGGAGGAATATAGCAAATAATATTGTTGCAGCAATAACACCAGGAGGCAGCTCTGATGAAAACTCACACTCACACGAGCTTTTAAATCTCTGCACAAAATTCAATTTAAACCAGCAAATAATAGAGCCTACTAGACTGGAGAATACACTAGACCTCATCTTCACTAACAATGATGATCTGATAAGAAATGTCACCATATCAAAAACAATATACTCAGATCACAACATAATTGAGGTTCAGACATGTATGCGTGGAGCCCCAGACCGACATAATGAGACTAGTCACGAGGGAGCATTCACCAAATTCAACTTCAATAACAAAAACATAAAGTGGGACCAAGGAAACCAAGTCCTAACCGATATAATCTGGGAAGATATACTAAGCAACACAGACCCCAACGTATGCCTAGAACAGATTAACTTGGAGCACTCGATGTATGCACAAGGCTTATTCCTCTAAATAAATAACAAAAAGGCACAATACCGTGACTGGAACGATACACAAATAACCCGCACATAAAAGACAGAAGCTTACGACGACGTTTCGGTCCGACTTGGACCATTGACAAAGTCACACTAACAGAGGAGGAGCAGGACGGCTAATATGGAAGGAAGAGGTGGGGGGGAAAGTATAGTGGAGTAGTAGTAATATAGATTAGTTTACAAGTTTGTTTATAATACCGACGGGGATAAAATGACAATCACAACCCCGGGCATCCCCCCCGAGACTAAAATAGAAAGTAAGTAAAATAGAAAAGACAGGCACCCCTTTACGGGGAGGGAAAAAGAATAACGGAGGGGCTAAAAGAGGTCAATATTTCGAAATGCGTGGGGAGACATGGTCAGAGAAATAGAAAAGCATCGAATCAAGCAAGGAATTTTATGGAGAAAGGAATGCGGGAAGAACTAAAAGCCAAAAATGAAACGAAAGAAACCCAAAGCATTTTTTCCAATCCAAATAAAAGTCGGAAAAACATCCGTTTGGGCCCCTACTTAAACAAGATGGGTCCTACCAGATGCAGAAAAGGAAATGATGAGTACTAAAGTCCCAATATGCCCCTCATTTTTTTGAAACCGCTAACCAGACTGAGATGGTCAAAAATGAATTTTTTTGGAAAAGCCAAAAATTTGGTTAACACAAGCCATCCGATTTATCCTGACACCAAATATTTCGAACAGGCGATAAATGACAGCCCATGACTCTGCCCCAGGGCTGACTCATAAAACTCCGTGTTCATCAAAAGAAGAAGCCCTATCAGACCCTTTTTCCATCCTATGGAGAGGGAGCAGGGCACGGGGTGTTCTCACAGTTATAAAGAAAACGACATAGCCCCCTCCGCAAAAGGGGGCAGTAAAGCAACAGAAAAGAATACAGACTGATAGCACAAAACACCCATTCATAAAAATCTTTGAAAGGGTCCTAAGAGCAAGATCACCACCCTCTAGAAACACATAGTTACACAACCCAGGGTAACATGGTTTAGAAGGGGGCGCTCCTTCTGTCCAACTATTTGGATCACTACGAAAAGGGGTCCTAAATCACAGAAGATAAAAAAAATGCAGATTAATATCCCCCGATTTTGCAAAAGCCTTGACAAGTGTGCCTTGGGTAATGCGCAAAAAATGCGTGCAAAAGGGATAACGGGAAAAATTTGGGGCGATGGATCTATAATTTCCTCACAAACAAACACAGTGAGTAGTCGCAACAAATCCGAGGCAGCTACAGTAAAAAGCCTGTTCCAAAAGGGGACAGTTCGCTCCCTTTCTTGTTCCTCTCCTCTATCGTTGAACCCCTGAATGGGTTAAAATGATTATTAGTAATATAATGTATATTCCTTTTCTTTTTAATTTTTATATTGCTTATATTTGCGATAATAGTAAATCGTAAATGTATGATTTTAAAATTTTATTTTTGACTTTATATTTTTTTTTGGTTATGTTGTTGGATTTTTAATAAAATTGTCAGTTAGTCTTGATTGTCAAACTACTGTAATTATCGCTTGGCTCTTTTAACTCCCGGCTTCTGGCGCGTGTCCACGGAGCTATCACGGATCAGGGGGGGGATGTCCCACCTCTCGTGAAGTAGTCAGTCTGCTCTGATCGCTTTGGGGTTTGGACAGTTTGTTTGCTATTTTTCTTGTTAGTTTTAAACTTTTTTTTCACAGAACATTGTAAAGACTTAGTGATTTTCGACTTTTACTGGGGTTGTGTACATTGACCTCTGAAATTAGGCCCTTAGCTAATTTCTGACCTAATTTGTACTGGTTCCGTGTATTGTCCGCAAGTTTTCCCTATGCTGACATAGATTCTATTATGGGGTTTTGTAATTTTTTTTGGAGGATTGTGATGGTCCTACTTAGTGTCGTTATATTATTCCCATTTCCCTGATTTTGTTGCAGCGCTTGATATTGCATTTTTTGGGCTTAGCATTTTTTTGTTGTTAAAGCAGATGTTCAGGTTGCCATGGGTCAAGAAGTTATTTTTTTGAGGTTTTTGTCAGTCCTTGGTTTTAAGTCTTATTCGAGTCTTGAGACATAGCAAATACTTAAACACTTACACGCATACTCACATTTACTTGAAAATATTTGTAATATTTTATTAAATGTTAGTACCTGACGGTATTTAAGAATTATAAATTGTATGTGCTTTCCCAATAAATTTTGAACTCGAGAGAGATTTATTTTTTTTGCTGGATTTATTTAATTTATAAAAACCCTCTAGACTTAAAAAATTTTAAAATTTTTAATTTCTCTATTTTGTACCCCTACATTTGTAACCAAGCACTTTTAAAACCATACTAAAATTTTAAATTGGATAATTGGAAAGGATACTGACTATTTTTTCGAAAAACCCAGAAACAGGCTGGATGCTAAAAGGGGCAGTCCTTTCTGTTTCCGGAGATCTCAAACTTTTAAACGCTTTTTTTTGAAACAAAGGGGGGCCTGTCCGGGATGCTTTGACCCAAGGGTGTTGGGAAATTGTCCAGTTTGACATATATATTCTTGGTCAAACACTTGATACTTTCCTAATTGAAACTTTGTTTTTAGTCTTGAAAACAAAAAGGGGATGTATGTACCTGACTAGTCTCTTGACCCAAGGAGGGAAATACTTTTTTATGGTTCTAGCTCTAAGAAAACCAACACTAAAATTCCTATCGGGATTATATTTTCCCCATAATCATCCTCGAGTACAATTATTTTCGGATGTATCCAAAAGTGAAACTTTTTAATTGATACTCTGATTTTGTCTGATTTAATACTTAAACTTGAATTTTGGAAAATACCCAAGTATCTCGGTTGGAGTAAAAACAGGAAAATTACACCGCGAAATGTCAGAGCTTTAATTAAGATAATTGTTTCCTGCTAATACAGAGATGTCTGTTACAGATTCAGAAAGTTATTCAAAATTTAGGAAGTATGGCCTATTTGAATTGTAAAGAGCAACTGGGGGCAAAGTGAGCTTAATGTCTGACCCCAGTGAGCTCAGTTCTCGCTCACGCCTTCCCTCACTGACACTTAGTACAGAGTGTAGCTGGGTATACACAGCCTAATACTAGTACAGTGTATGATACACCTGACTACTTATCCTAGACCAGATCTAGCCCTCTAGGACGGCTGGCCCAAAGTGCCGACCAAAGGGACCGTCCAGCCCAGTTAATTTCCCTACCCCTCCATTCCCCATGGCCTACTCTCAGGAACTTTTGAGGGGTTTGGAACGCCTCATTATTTTGCAGATGCCAAATTGAGGCACAGAGGAGTTTGAAAAAAAGAAATTTCCAAAGAAAAAATGTTCGTCTGGGAAGAAAAAGACTGATAGATCACAGGGATACTTTAATGGCAGAAAGCTGACCATGGTTCCTAAGTTTTTGAAAGTGACTTAGAACATATTTTGATGTGTTTGAGAACCAGGGACGGCTATGTATGGCCACGTAAGCCTGGGCAACATTCTGCAACAGCGTTAAAGGAAGAGTAAACGTTTTCTGCAGCCTTACCCTTTTTCCAAGTAATTAGTTTGTGTGTCAAACAAACTTTTCTAGAAAATAATTGTTACTGTAAGTTATCAAAAGCATTTGTACGTTTCAACGATGACAAGATCAAAATTTGTAGAGTTTGCTCGTTTAGAAAAAGTTGCATTTTAGAGGTGGTTAGACTGCCAAGGTAACAAACCAGTTTGTTCATTGTTTTCTACACGAAGAGTTTAAAAAACTGTATGCTGCTGACTACAAGAATATTGATTTGATATGTACCTCAGATATTCTGGAAACTGCAGCTTAGCAGACAAATTTTCGAGATTTCTCCAAACTTGCACGACTAAAACACAAAGAAAAAAGGTAACTAAAGATTGTCCTAGACTGGGCAATTTAAAACAGCTGCTCATTGCCGGGGCCCGATGTACCCGTCTGTAAATTCTCGTACCTTTTCCGGAAAGCTCCTCCCGAATCGTCTTGTGGCTGACAAAATCTGATATCGAGAAAAAATTAAATGTACCTTTGTAACAGGAAAGGACATACTAAGGTATTGCTTAATTGAAAAAGGGTACGAGAAACATCGTGCGGCTGGCGCCCCCCCTAAGTCGTACCCCTTCCGTGCAACAAAGACACAAAAGCCTAGCAATTCTTTTCATGTTTTAGATAATGTTACTCAGGTAGATGAAGTGCAGAAAGTGTTCTGACAAAAAATTTGTTCACGATGAGTCCTTACTTTTTAGAGATAAAGTTGGATTTGGCGAATCCCAAACTAACTAGTAATTTTTTTTCAAGCACGGCAGTTATCTCACGTTATTAAGAGAAGATGTACTGCCCATAACTGATGATACCCATTGCAAGTAGATGTATTGTTAAAGCCTATGAGGGGGTGTTTTAAAAGTGCCCCTTTCACAAAGTTTATTTTGAAAAAGTTTTAATGGGATATTTCATTTTGGGGTTTTCCAGTGGTGTATTTCCCCTAGGGATGGGTTGTTGTAGGGAATGATACCTTCTGCTGGTATATGTAAAGAACCACTTGTGATTTTATAATAACCTGATGATAATTATGCCCTTGAAGCTTTTAGAAGAAACCCCATTTTTTTTCCTCTCGCGAATTTCTAGACTATTCAAGATTTAAAAACATCCTGTCTCCTGTTGAGTTAGTGGGGTGACATGATTTGGGGTTTAATAATTTTTTTTTAGTGCGCTTTGCGCCCCGGATCATTAACACTGACTCCCCCCCCCGGGCCCAAACCTAGTCCGGACACAACTGAGTTAAATTTCTAACTATGTGATTTAATCAAGGATAGTTTGTTTATCAGTTTGGAAGATGAGGATATAGCATTATGAGAGTGAAGAAAGGATCCGTAATTGTTCTATTATAGTAACGGTGTACGATGGAGAAAAAAAACACGTAGTTGTCAGCTGATAGGGTTTCCCCCACAGTCAAGCATTTTTGTAGTGTTACCCGTTACATTTTGTGAACAAGCCCTTGATTTTGCTCACAAAAGTCCCCTGGAGGACATTTTGGGGGTCAAAAAGACCTCGGGGAAACTGGCAAAAAAATTTACTTGCCCAAAAATGAAGGAAACAGTGCGATCATGTGCGACGTTTTCCAGTGGTCAAAATGACAGGCAAGCCACGCCACACCTCCACCTGCACCTCTCATTCCTATTTACCCTGCATGGTGAACCATTTCCCCCGTCCCTTTTTATTGACGGTTGGGCCTTTGCCTAGAACCAAAATAGGGAAACCAATACTTTTTATATTATGGACCCCCCAAAAACGTATCCCGAAGCTATTCCTATGAGGAAAAATTAATGCTCGTGCTATTGTAAAAGCGCTGATGAAAATTTTTTTCCCAGGTTGGGTTGCCCAAAAGAGATACATCAGATCAGGGATCTAATTTCACTTTTAAATCTTTGAGAAACATTTCCCAACCAGGAATAAAAATCTGTACTTTCAAACCCGTTATCATTAACTCCAAGGTGCTCTAGAGAGATTTCATCAGACTTGAAGCTATGTGAGAGCTTTTTTGTGAACATTTTTCTAGAGATGGGATGAGGGTAACCCTTTTCTTCTGTTTGCTATGAGAGAAAGTGGCAAGAAAGTCTCGGGTTTGTCCCTTTGAACAATATTCGGACACCCAAAGGGTGGTCCTCTCGCAGTGTTAAAAAGACGTGTGGACAGGAAAATCAAATCCCCAAATTGAGACTTAAATTTTTTTTTTTTTATTATCACACTGGCCGATTCCCCCCAAGGGGGGTGGCCCGAAAAAGAAAAACTTTCACCTCTTCCTCCATCACTGTTTGCCAGAAGGGTGCTTTCACTACAGTTTTTAAACTGCAACATTAACACCCCTCCTTCAGGTAGGCATGTACTTCCCATCTCCAGACTCATCCGGGCCCGCCGGTTTCCCCGAATCCTTTTTAAAAAGTTACTTTGCTCACCCCAACAGCCTCAATTAAAAAACCATTTGTCTCCATTCATTTCCCTTTAAAACCCCTCACGAAAGCCCGCGGGGAAATCCAAGCCCCCCCCCCCCCCCTTTTCCCCCCCCCCCCCCCCCCCCCCCCCCCCCCCCACAAATTTCCTTTAACCTTTTCCCCCATTCCCTAGCCGAAACCCCCCAAAAACCCGCCCCTTAAAACAGTTTTTTATACCCCTCCTAAATCCCCTGTTTTTCCCCAATTTTCACACCCCAAAACCCCCCAACAACCCTGCCCCCAGCCCCCCCTGCAACATTTTCCCACCCCTTCACACCCCAAATAAACGGGTAAAAATTCTCTCTAATTCCCCCCTTGCCCCAAGGGCAAAAACTTTTTTCCCAAACCCTGGGCCACCACCTTTTTCCCCTCAAAATTTTTAATCACCCACCTTCCCACCCCATAAAACGTGGTAAAATCCCCCATACCCCCCTCCCCCAAGGACAATCTTTTCCCAACATCCTATCCCCCCCCTTTTTTTCCCCCCCCCTCCCCTTTTCCACCCAAATTTTTGTTCTTCAAAACTCCCCAAAACCCCTTTCCGCGACCGGGGCAATCCCATTTTTGGGATTCTTTATCTTTTAAACTCCATGCCTCTTGCCAAACCCCGTTTAACTTTTCTTAAAACCCCCAACTTTTAAATATTTTTAAACAACCACGGTGACTCACACATCCTTTTTAAAGGCCTCCCTTTTTACTGGGAAAAAATTTCCCCCTTCTTTTCCTACATCTCAAACTTGAACCTACTATCCTTTTAAAAACTCTTAACTGCTTTCAGAAACCCTTTCCTCCTACACCAAACATTTGCAACAACTTCCACTTGCCCCCCTATCCCCCCTGTCATACCCTTTTTCCCAAAATCCAAAAAATTTGCCACAAAAAACCTTTTTTACCCTTTAAATTCAAAATTTACTTTTCACTTATAAGGGGTTTCACTGTAAACACCTGGCCCACCCCCCCCTTCCTTTCCAAAGGGGGGGGAATGAAGGGTAAGAAATTTTTTTTTTATTTTTCTTTCGATTTCTTTCATTTTTTTTTGAAAGTAAAGAAGCACCTTTCAATAGAAAAAAAAAAAAATTGTGCCAAAGTTTAAATAAGATAGTAAAAAAAAAAAATGAGAAAAAAATTATTTAATAATCATACATTTTGGCAAGGAAACCGTCAAAGGGTGGGATTGGGAGAAGTTGTTTTGGCTTTAAATCTACGCAAATTAAAACAAGGCAAATTTCTTTATTTTAATGGATTCCCGTTCAAAAATTTTAACCTTTCTTAAATTTTTAAAAAAAAATAAATTTTGTATGTTTTTTGATTTTTTCAGCCAAAATCTAAATTTTTGCCCCCCAACAAAAAATAAAAAAAACCAAATTATGATATCTCAAAAACGATCCTGGGTTTGGGTTAAAACAATTTTTCCTTTATGTTCTCTGTAAAATTCATTACATTCCTCCCTATTTTTAAAACAAAATTTACTTCTCATATATTTGAAAAAATTTTAAATTTCCGGAAAAACCCCGGCGAAAACAGCCGGCCCCCTTTTTTTTTTTTTTTTTTTTCAAGAAAAAAAACATTTTTCCGGGTCTTAAAACGGGCTTTAAACGGGGTGTATATAATAGTTAACCATGTTCTTTTTTCTTAATAAAAAGGACCCTGGGGGTTGAGAGAAAGAAAAGGTTTAAGCCCCCTCTGGGGAATGGGAAAATTTTATTCCCGAGGGCGCTCGGGGAAATATTCCCATATATTATTCATTCGGGGAAGAAATTTACCATATTTTCTTTGTTTTTTATTTTGTTTATTTGTCATATTAGATAAAGGGGGATAGAAAATTTTAAAGCCGTGAAGCTATAATACGTTATATTGAGGCCATAATTTTTTCCCCGGCCCCCCCCGAGACTGGAATTTTCCATGCCGCCCAGCAAGACTCAGCAAAATGGGGGCGGGAGGTTCCTGGTTGGGTTTGGAACTTACGTTTTAAGTCCCCCCCACTGAAAAATTTAAATAAATCCCAAAAACGTAATTTTTTTTCTTAAAAAGAAAAAATACAGTAAATAAAACAAAAAAAAAAACCGGAAAAAAAAAAAAATAAATTGAAAAACAGGGGGAAAAACCTTTGCCGCGGGGGGGGTGACGCACCCTAGGGTTTTTAAAATGACCATAATTCCTTTAGGAATGTCCCCAAACAATGATTCGGGGTTCCATTGGGTTGCCAGAGAGTTAAGCTTTTTTCAATAAGATAAACGTGAATTTTTTCGGAAAAAAAATTTTTCTTTTCGCGCGGCAGGGGTAAAAACCCCCCTAAGCCTCCTTGTTCATCTGCTACCCTATTCCCTTTTACTTTTTAATTCTTTCAATTAAAAACTTACCAAAACACTTTACCGGGTACACCCCAACAGACTTACCCCCCAAATTTTTTTTCCCAAAATCTTTTTTACCCCTTTCCCCTTTATCAAAGGAACATGCATGCCCCTGCCAACCCCTGGGTCCCTTACCCTCTTCCAAACATTTTTTAAAATTTAATTGAAACCAACCACCCCAAAAAACAAAAACCCCCCCCTGTTTTTAAACCCTTTTTCATCTTTATCCCATCAACCCCGGCCCCCTTACCCCCGTTTCTTTTTAAACCTACTGCCCATAAATTCCCCCCACACTCACAACTGGCTTTCCTCACCCCTACAAGATTTTTTTCCTCCTTGCCCTTTACAAAATCACAGCTTCCCAAATTTTCTAAACTTTTAAAAATTTCCCTCAAAATATTCCCTCCATCCCCCCAAAACCCCTTACTCTCCTTTTTAAATAAACTTTTCCTCTCCTTTTTTTTAACGGGCCCAAACCCCATTTTTTTCTCTAGGCTTTCTTAACTTGTTAATCTCACCCCAAAAAACTTTTTCTTTTTTTCAACAAAATTTTGTTGAAAAACTTCTCCCCCACCTCCCCTTTTGTCTCTTTTTACATTGCTTCACCACTCTTTTAAAACCCTCTCTTTTTTCCCATTACTCTTCCCTCCTTGCATACTTCTCCTTTGAAAATTTCTCATATGCAATTTTTTCCCCCTTTAAATACTTTTCTTTACAAATAATTCCCCCCAATCACTCCTCTTCCCTCCTGCACCCACTTCCTGTAACCCCCAAACCTGCTGAACACTCTAAACCAATTTTTTAAACCAACCCATACCTTTGGGAACCCCATTGCCAAATGCTCTCATTACCCCTTTATCCTCCAATAGCTGTTTATATCTTCCCCTTTAACTCCCCTCCTCTTTTAGTTTTTTCCTTTTCACACCTCTCCCCCCTGATGCTTCTATTTTCCGGGGTACCCCCTCTCCCTTTTATCTCAGGTAGCTACAACTAAAGGGGGAATTTGATATTCTTGGCCCTTTTTAAAACATGTCCACCCTAAAAGTCTACTCAACATTTTTTTTTATCTACCAATACATAATCCAACAAACTACGTCATTTTCGCCCTCCCCTCATAATCGTTTTAAAACTTATTTATCCTTTTTTTTCCTTAAAAATATGTTTACCTATAACAAAACCCCCTTTCTATAAAATTTCAATAAAAGGGCCCCCCATTTCTTTTACACCTGGCCCCCCAAATTTAAACCTACCAAACCCCCTCTCAAAAAAAGTTTCCCTACTTTGGGGCTTTCGGGCCCCCCTACCACTTTTTACCCCTCTCATTTGGGTTTTCAAAGGCTCCTAAACTTTTCACTTAACTTTCCCCCAAAATCCTCTCTCTCCTCTGCTTTTCCTCTCTTCTCCGGGTGCATACACGCTTTTTTATGACCCCTTCTCGAAACCCAAACCCTTTTTATTTTAAATCCCAAATTTTTTTCCCTTAAAATTTACAAATTCTTTTCCCTTTTTTCCTCCTTCCATAACTAAATCATTTAACATTACTCCCTACACAAATAACCCACACAAAAAGGCAGAATTTAAAGGGAAAACGTTTCGGTCCGTTTTGGGGACCATTAAACAAAGTCACCCTAACAGAGGAGGACCCAGGGGCTTTTTATAGGCGGAAGGGGTGGAGGAAAGTAGTGTGGTAGTAGTTTTGGGTAGTATTAGTACAAGAATTGTATAAAATACCGACAGGATAAAAAGGACCAGGGCCCCAACCCCCGGGGATCCCCCCGTTTTTTTTTCGCCACCCCAAGCCAGCCCGGATGGCAAAACCCGTCCAAAACAAATAAAACCCAAAGGCGCCGCCCCAAAATGTGTCTAATTTTCCGTAGTTGTATTAGAAGAAAAGAAAGTAGAAATGGTAGTGGTAAAAGGGGGGGAAAAAAGGAAGACGACCCCAATCAAATACAAAGGAAGGGGAGCACGGGCAAGAGAGCTAGAAACCCCAGAGGGAAGAAAAGCGAAACCGAGGTGCGTAAAGGGGGGGAAAGTGGTGAAAAAAAAAATAAAAAAGGAAAACAAAAAACACGAGCCCGGAGGGGAAAAAGAAAACCCAGAGGAGAAAAGGAGGGGGAAAAGGGGGAAAGGGAAGAAAAAAGAAGAAGAAGAAAAAAAAAATAGGTTTCGGGTTAAGTCACGGGGTTTAAAATTTGGAGCATTTTACAATGAGTGGGAGGGGAAAAGGCATCTACAGAGACAAAAGCCGGGGAAAGGGTTTCCTAAAAGGAAATTTTGTGTTTTAAAGAAAAGATTAAAACAAAACGGGGGACTTTTCGATTTGGAAGAAAGGGAAAGCAGTTTTACCCGAAGACCATAAATAGGATGGCAAATGACTCTGACTTTGACAGAAAGGCATTTTTTTGTGTCGGAAAAGCCTAACACTTTTTTTTGTGCTCCCTAAGTCTGTCAGAAAGAGATCGACCATTTTTCCCCAAAAGTTTTAAAGGGACAGGGGGAGCAAGAAAAGAGTAGAAAACCGGGGGAAAAATTTTTAAGGGGGGAAAGGGGGTATGAACGAGTTAGTGGGGAAAAAGTGTTAGTCTGGCGGAAGGTAAGTTTTGATGTCTAAGGAGGGGAAAAGAATTGTTGAGATTAGAAAGACCGGAAAGGGTGGGGAAAGGAAAGAGGAAAAGAAGAAGCCCATAAAGTGGGGGATTTTGGGGGGAGGAAGAAATTCCCTTTTTAGCACGTGGGAGGGCAGAGTCTAGGGAAAGGGGAAGGGTAGCCAGAGGGAGAAGGGAAATTTTTAAAAGGGGAAATTTCTGCTGGAAGGAACTAATCACAGTTTGCGGAGGGGCACGGAGAAAGAGGGAGATAAGAACATTTCTCTTGAAAAGGGGAACCCTGATGGGGAAAAGTGTGAATGTAAATGCCCGTGCATGGGTTTAGGGTAAAGGGAAAAAGGGGGAAAAACCGTATCTGAGCTTTGGGACATGGAATAAAGGGAAAAAGGAAGTAAGGAATTAGTTTCCCAAATTCAGCTTTAAACTTGAGGGAAAGGGGGCAAGTTTGGGTTAAGAGCTTAAAAAAAAAGGGTTTGGGAAAGAGACTGGAGTCCATGAGGCCCGGGAGCAAAGATGTCATCCACATAGGGGAAAGCCAGATAAAGGGTTTTCCCAAAACCAGGGTGGGGAAAAAAAACAGCCCCTCGAAGTTTTCCAAAGGTAAAGATTACCCAAGGACGGGAGGAGAGGAAAAAGCCCATAGCGACACCAAAGGGGTTTGGGAATAATTTTTTCCTTTTTGGGGGAAAGGGTTAGAGTCCACACAGAGGGGATCAGTTTAAAGAAAGAAACCCGTGGGTTTGGGGAAGATGAAGAAACCCTTCAGGGGCCTTCTCTCTAAGGAAATCAAGGACATCATCAAGGGGACAATTTTGGGGAAGAGGGGTCAAAGTCAAGGGTAAGCATCTTCAGGTTTGGGGGAAAAGGAACCCGTTCAATGAAGTCTTGAGAGTGAGGAGGTGGGGGAGGGGGGAAAAAGTACCAGAAAGGGGGTGAGGGGTTTTGGGCCCCCCAAGAAGCAAGAGAATAAGAGACAGAAAACCCCAGAGGAAAATGATAGGACGGGAAAAGGAAAAATTTAGGTTTATGGTTTTGGGAAGGCCATAGAAATAGGGAAAAGAGGGACCCGATGGGCACGGGAAACCGTTTGGGCCAGGGTTCCCAAATCCCGGAGGAAGAGGTGGAGAGAGTCCTTAGTTTTTTTTTTTAAAGTTCTCTTGATGCGATCAAGGGTTGGGAAAAGAGAGGATGTAGGTGCGGATCAGAGGCAAGGGCATCAGCTTTTCAGGTAATCCTCGCGATCAAGGGGTAATACCGGGAATTTTCCTTTGCAAAAGATAGTATGACCCAAAGGTTGTGTTAGTTTAAGAGAAAAAAGGGCCCGTTTTTGGAACGGGGGTGGAAGGTGGTGATTCTTGGGAAAAAAGATAACCCAAAAGCAGGAAGGAGAGCAACAAAAGTGGACAAGTCAGGGGATTACAAGCGGGGATTGACGAAAGGAAAACAAAAGGCTAATCAGGGGAAAACCGCGCGGGAAAGGGGTAGGGGAAGTGGCCAAAAGGAAAAGACCAAAAACCAAAAAGTTTTAAGCTCATACTGAGGAAAGGGGACAGAAAACAGATTAGTAACAAAAGTCCCGTGAGGGAAATTTAGACCCAAGGGTACTTTAGATGAACGTTGAAATTTATTTTGTAGTTTGGGAAAATGAATTTTTCGCATTCAGGGACAGTGTTTAAAGGCAATGGAAAAGGAAGGTTACAGAGATCCCGTGGGAGAGCCGCCCAAAAAAAACCCCGTTGACGTTGACGGGGGTAAGAAGGCATCTTCAAAACCCGTGATTTTTGTAAAAGAATGGCTGTTGAAGTTTTGGAGACGGGCATGATCAGGGAAAAGGGGGTGCCCATGGGTTGGTTTTTAGGAAATTGGGGGAAAGGGGGTGGGAGAACTTTTTCACAAAAAACAGTCCCGTGGGAAACGAAGCTGATTCTTACGAAAGCCCGGGGAGGGAATAAGGGGCACCTCATAAAGAACGAAAAAAGGGGGTTTTAAAAAAAAAGGGGAAAAACATTAAAAAAATTGGAGGGAAATGACGCTAAACTGCGGGGGCCCTAAATAAAAAAAAAGGGACAAACCGGGGCTGGAACGATACACAAAAAACCCGCACAAAAAGGCAGAAGCTTCCCGACGTTTTTGGTCCCACCTTTGGGCCATTGACAAAGTTTACACTTTAAAAGAGGGGGAGCCGGATGGCTATAAATAGGCCGGAAAGGTGGAGGTAGTAGTAGTGGTAGTATAGAGTAGTAGTAGTACAAGAATTTGTATATAATACCGAAGGAAAGAAAGCACATGCCCCAAAAACCCGGGCCCTTCCCCCCCGTAGACGTTTCGCCACCACCCCCACTGGATGGCGAAACGTCCACAACCCAAAAAACAAACCAGGGCGCCCCACATGTGTCTAATTTCAAACAAATAGTTGTAGTAGAAGAAAAGGGTTTGTAGTAGTGGTGAGGAAAAAGTGGGAAATAAGGAAACGAGGGCCCGTTTAAATACAAAGGAAGGGGAGCCTGCAAGAGAGCTTAAAAAACCCAAAGGGGAGAAGCGCACCGAGGTGCAAAGAAAAGGGGGAAATGGGGAAATAAAAAAAAAAAGAAGGAACAAAAAAACCCAGACGGAAGAGAAAAAAAACCCCGAGGAGAAAAGGAGGAGGAAAGGGGGAAAAAGAAGAAAAAGAAGAAGAAAAAAGAAAAAATTTAGGATTCAGGTTTTAAATCACGGGGGTTCGAAGTTTTTGGGGCATTTTTCCAAAGTAGGGGAGAGGGAAAGGGACTACAGAAGGGCGAAGCCAGGGCAAGGTTCATACAAGGAAAGTTGTGTTAAGAGAAGATTCAAAATAAACGGCGAAAAGTTCGAGTTGGAAATTGGGGACATTTTCCCGAAGACCAATCAAAAGGGTGGCTATGAAACTTTTGACGGACAGAAAAAGGGATTTTTTGTGTCGGCAAGCCTAACACTATTTTTTTGGCCCCCCTAACCCGTCAGAAAGGGGATCACCAAAAGATCATAGCCCTCCTATTTTCGGGCTTTTGTAAAACTGTTTTTTCCCTTCTTCCAACTCGAACATCGCCGTTTTTGTTTAATCTTCTCTTATACACCCAAATTTCCTTGTAGGAAACCCTTTGCCCTGGCTCGTCTTGTAGATTTCCTTCCTCTCCCACTAAAAATTGGGAAAATCTCCAAAATTCAGAAAACAAAACCCCCGGGCTTAACCTAAAACCTCATTTTTTTTTCCTTCTTTTTTTTCTTTTCCCCTTCCCCCTTTTCCCCTTCCTTTTCTCCCTGGGTTTGTCTTTCTCTCTCCTGTCTCGTTTTTTTGTTTCCTTCTTTATTTTATTTTTACCAAATTCCCCCTTTTATGCACCCGGTGCGCTTCCTCCCCCCTGGGGGTTTTTAGCTCCTTGCAGTGCTCCCCTTTCCCTTTTTATTTGACTGGGTCGTCTTCCTTTTTTCCCACTTCTACCACTACCCCTACACTACCCCTTTTCTTCACTACAAAAATACGATGAAATTTTGACACCCTGTGCGGGGTCTGGTTTCCCTTTTTTGTGGCGTTTCGCCATCCCGTGGGGCTGGATGGCCCAAACCCTCTATGGTGGGGGTGCCCGGGGGGTTGTGCATGTGTCATTTCATCCCGTCGGTAAAAAAAATACCCAATTTTTTGTACTAAATACTACTACTATACTTTCTGCCATACTACTACCCCCAAATCTTTCCCGCCTTTTATAAGCCGTCCTGCTCCCCTCTGTTAGTGTTACTTTTTTCAATGGTCCAATCGGACCGGAAAAAGGTCCTAAGCTTTTTGCCTTTTATGTGCGGGTTATTTGTGTATTCGTTTCCCGGGCACGGGTTTTTGCCTTTTTTTTTATTTATTACTGCCCACCCCCCTTTCCTTTTCTCTAAAATCTCTCGATACTCCAGATTTAAACCCCTTTTTTCCCCCATTTAAATTCTCCTACCCCCCCTTTGCTTTTTTTGCTTAGAGCCGGACTTTCCAAAATTCTTTCATTCATAACATCAGCAATCTTTGTTTTTTTTGTCAATTTCCCCATACCCTCCCGCCCATTTAAGCATTTCCCAATTTTTTTAAAGTTTTTTTTTTTCTCTTTTTTTGTAAATGATACAGGAGAAGGGGTTTTTCTGCCCCCTTGCTCCCGGCATTTTATCCCTCATACGAAAAACGCAGGGTTTTCGGGGGAAAATTCTTTTCCACTTCCCCATGGGAAATAAAAAGAAATAAAAAAGAACAAGAGCTATTTAGAAAAAAAAGGGGAAAAAAACCCCGATGTAAATTTATATATTAAAGCCTGTTGGGGTGTCTGTGAAATGTGACCAAAGGGGAAGGTAGGGGTAGGAAAATCCCTGTTATCTAGCGTTTTTTAAAAGACAGAAAAAGAAACCAGCAATTCCCACCCCTCATGCAAAACAGTTAAAGGTTTTTGTTTCCCAGTCCCTCTGGGGAGGGCCCGGTTTGTTTCTTCCCTGGGTGTTTGCCCGTCTAAACCCAACCCACTACCAAAAGGAAAATCAAATCCCTCATTTTTAAATTCCCCCTTTATTAATCAGCAACATTTGACAGCCGCTAGAGAGCTAGCTTCGAAAAAAACCCAGTTTTAGCCCAAGTAGAAAGAAGCAACTTAACAAAAACCCTGCTGCTCTCCCTTCTTTTTAAAACACGGATAAGGTGTGGCTCGGAAATTAGTACCCCGGTTTTTTTCCCTAAAAACAGGTATGATGGTCCCCTGGAAGTATGGAAAAAAAACCTTTTGCGGGGCAAAAAATTATTTGGTACGTAACCCCCGGAAAAAAAAAAATCTAAACAAAGTGTTAAACCTGTTAACCCCGCTTTTAAAGGGATTTCTACCCTGTCCTCTACCTTTTTCCCTTTTATTTTTCCCAGGACAGGGAAGAAAACGTCAGTCAACCCGACATCTCTAGAGGTATAGGTTCGTTTTGAAAAATTTTTGTGACTCTAAAAATCACTAACGATTTTCATTTGTAAAACCCTTGGGGTTGTTTAAGGTGGTGAATTAAAAACCTGAATTTTTCATTTCCCCGAAATTTTTTGTGATGTTCCAAGCGTTTGTACTCAAAGGGGTACTGACGTTGATGTACCCGGGGGCCCTCACCCATTTAAAACCCAAACACCATATGAAAGGGGTCCAACGAAGCAAAAGCATTGAGGGGAAGAGGTTGATTTTCTGTTGTCTCACGGGCTTATTGAGCGCAAATAGAAGTCCCTTGGGGGATCTTTCCCCTTTTTTTTAGTACCTAAACCGACGGTTTGTTTCAGGATTGCAATGATTAAGGAAAATGAAAATCTGTCCTTTGCCCGAAGGTATCCTCTACCTCCCAAATTTACGACCTTATTGATCGTGTGTCAGGAAATCCCGTTTGCAGCCGTTTAGATCTTTACGAGGCTATTTCCCAAATCCCGCTTTTCTGAACGTGCTCAAAAAATATCTGCTTTTAAATGTTTAAGATGGATTTTTTTAACTACCTCGTCACCCCCTTTGGCCCATGTAACCCCGGCCCTTTTTCATTTTCCCGCGGAAAAAGGGAAAGAGATGACCCACAACTTTGAAGGGGTAAAGCCCACCTTGACCCACTTAGTGGTGTATAGTGACGAGGGGGGGGAACAGCCCCTTGCCCCGTCCCCCAGAGCTTTTTTGAGGATGGGCACTACAACTTTTACTGTAAAATTAGCAAAATGTTGTTTTTGGGCCCAAACCAAATTAATTCTAGGCTTTTGTATCGGCCAGGTGAGGGGTTTCCCCTATTGAGGCAAGGGGTTTGTGCAATTTTGAAATTTCCAGTTTCCACAGGATAGGGAAGGGGGTACGAGATTCTGGGTTTGGGAGGATATTATCGAGGTTCCCGTCCAAAAAATTTTTTTCCCGATTTCCGTTTCTCACTGAGTTATAGTAGCAAAGTTCCCGTTCATCTGGGGGCTACCCGATTTTTTCAATTTGGGGGCCAAAAAAAGGGTTTAAGGGGTCCAAATTTTTAATTTTTTCCCTTTTTTACTTTTAGAGGGGAGTTGTTATGCAATGGGTCTGTCTGCTCCAACAGTAAACATCCACTAATATTCTCCATCCTATATGTTACTATTCATCTAAGCTCAAACGACACCAGAAAAATTATGCTATAGCTCTTGTGGTGTCCTTGAAATTTTGAGTGTATTTGGGCACTTCCCCATTTAAAATTCTACGTAATTTTATGCCCAAATACCTTTTGTTACTTGCTATGTCAAATTCAGTAAAGTAACTTAATCCCTCCAGCCCATATTAACTATATATATACTCATGTCATGTCTAATTATTATATTTATATATTCACAGTAATGTTGTGTGAGGAGACAAGCTGAGTGTTGAGTGAGTAGTGTGGTGCGGGTGATGTACTGCTGTGACGCAACACTGTCCTGTCGCAGACCCCCCCCTCACTACACACCTTAAGCTGTTTCATACTCAGATGTTCATACTGCCTCGCATTCCACAACCACTACTTAAGAGTGGAATGCAGTCTCCTCTACTATGATCGAGCCTCAGTGCCCTGCTCGTCTACGCTATCCTGGTCTCTACACTAATGTATATAACCACGAGTATGCAGATACGATACTGTGTACTGCCAAGTACAGGGGCATATCCTAGTACTAGACGCTGTGAAATTGTAGCGGTGCTTGGCATTGATTAATTATTTATACTTAAATTGTCGATATGAGTAATCAGTAATAATGTAGAGACATTAATGCAACTCCTAGTGCAAACCTCTGTCTTGTTGGGGGGGGTGAGTTTGCAACCCCTGACAATGGGTTACAATGATTATTATGTATATATATGTAATATTAACCCTTTTCATTTAATTTATATTGCTTATATTTGCGATAATAGCTAAATCGTAAATGTTATGTACTTTATATTATTATTTGACTGTTTATATTGTTATTTGACTTATGTTTGATTAGGATGTTATTATAAAATGTGCTCAGTTATCTTAGATTTCCAAACACTGTAATTATCGCTTGTTCGCCGTTTACTGCCGGCTTCCTGAGCTGAGCGTGCGCTGTCCACGAGCTTATCCACGTCATTCGGCGGGGGGGGTGTCACCTCACCTCTCCGTGAAGTAGTCAGTCTCTCTAAGAGACTCGCTTGGTGGTTTTTGTTTTTTTTATTTTGGAACCGATTGTCTGTCATCATTCTACATGTTCGATCAGACCATACCATAGAATCACCACACATTGAACAGCCTTAAGTGTTTTTCCCGACGTTGAAACACAGAGGTATAAGTATGGATGTCACATCATTGCCACTCTATAAACACTCAGGTCCTTAGTCTACTAGTTTCTGACCTAATTTGTAACTGGTTCCTGTGTATTGTCCCCGTCACAGTTTTACCTATGCGCTGAACATAGATTCAGAATTATGGTAGTTTTAGTAACTTTTGTGGAGATCAGCTGATTGGTCCCTAACTTAGTGTCCGTTATATTATTTCCAGTTCCTGATTCTGTGTCGCAGGATCGCTTGATATTGCATTGCTATTGGGCTTAGCATTCTTCGTGTCCAAGCAGACTGTTCGGTTGCCAGCGGTCACAGAAGTTAGTTTATTTAGGACTTTTGTTCCAGTTCACTTGTTTAAGTCTTACTCAGTCTTGAACATAGCTAACAACTTAAGAGCACTTACACACACTACTCACATTACTTTGTCCTATTTGTAATATCTTATTAAATGTTAATGTACCTAACGGTACTTAAGAATTATAAATGTGATATGTGCTTTCAGCACAATAATATTGAACTCGAGAGATTGATTTTATTTTGATTGCTGTGATTTAATTTAATTTGATAATATACCTCTAGACTTAATAAATTTATTAAATTTTAATTTCTCTAGTTAGTAGCCTACCAGTTGTAATCCTAAAGCACTATTGAACAATACTGAATTTTAATGGATAATTGGACAAGGATACTGACTACTTGTTACAAAAACCCAGTAACAGGCTGGATGCTAGAAGGGCAGTCCTTTCTAGTATTCACTGGAGATCTCTAAGCTTTTAGAATCGCGTTTTTTGTAACAATATCCGACATAGACAAGGATGTCAGCCACAGCACCGTGTCTTCCTTTGCAGATGACACCCGAATCTGCATGACAGTGTCTTCCATTGCAGACACTGCAAGGCTCCAGGCAGACATCAACCGAATCTTTCAGTGGGCTGCAGAAAACAATATGAAGTTCAACGATGAGAAATTTCAATTACTCAGATATGGTAAACACGAGGAAATTAAATCTTCATCAGAGTACAAAACAAATTCTGGCCACAAAATAGAGCGAAACACCAACGTCAAAGAGCTGGGAGTGATCATGTCGGAGGATCTCACCTTCAAGGACCATAACATTGTATCAATCGCATCTGCTAGAAAAATGACAGGATGGATAATGAGAACCTTCAAAACTAGGGAGGCCAAGCCCATGATGACACTCTTCAGGTCGCTTGTTCTATCTAGGCTGGAATATTGCTGCTCACTAACAGCACCTTTCAAGGCACGTGAAATTGCTGACCTAGAAAATGTACAGAGAACCTTCACGGCGAGCATAACGGAGATAAAACACGTCAATTACTGGGAGCGCTTGAGGTTCCTGAACCTGTATTCCCTGGAATGCAGGCGGGAGAGATACATGATTATATACACCTGGAAAATCCTAGAGGGACTAGTACCGAACTTGCACACGAAAATCACTCACTACGAAAGGAAAAGACTTGGCAGACGATGCAACATCCCCCCAATGAAAAGCAGGGGTGTCACTAGCACGTTAAGAGACAATACAATAAGTGCCAGGGGCCCGAGACTGTTCAACTGCCTCCCAGCATACTTAAGGGGGATTACCAACAGACCCCTGGCAGTCTTCAAGCTGGCACTGGACAAGCACCTAAAGTCGGTTCCTGACCAGCCGGGCTGTGACTCATACGTTGGTTTGCGTGCAGCTAGCAGCAACAGCCTGGTTGATCAGGCTCTGATCCACCAGGAGGCCTGGTCACAGACCGGGCCACGGGGGCGTTGACCCTCGGAACTCTCTCCAGGTAAACTCCAGGTAAATACCTCTAACTCTCCATTTAATAACTCTCCTCTCCTATTTTTAACTGACAAATCCATTTGTTCTCTAGGCTTCCTTAACTTGTTAATCTCACTCCAAAACTTTTTCTTATTTTCAACAAAATTTGTTGATAACATCTCACCCACTCTCTCATTTGCTCTCTTTTTACATTGCTTCACCACTCTCTTAACCTCTCTCTTTTTCTCCATATACTCTTCCTTCCTTGCATCACTTCTGCTTTGTAAAAACTTCTCATATGCTAACTTTTTCTCCCTTACTACTCTCTTTACATCATCATTCCACCAATCGCTCCTCTTCCCTCCTGCACCCACTTTCCTGTAACCACAAACTTCTGCTGAACTCTCTAACACTACATTTTTAAACCTACCCCATACCTCTTCGACCCCATTGCATATGCTCTCATTAGCCCATCTATCCTCCAATAGCTGTTTATATCTTACCCTAACAGCCTCCTCTTTTAGTTTATAAACCTTCACCTCTTCCCTGATGCTTCTATTCTCCTTGTATCCCATCTACCTTTTACTCTCAGTGTAGCTACAACTAGAAAGTGATCTGATATATCTGTGGCCCCTATATAAACATGTACATCCTGAAGTCTACTCAATAGTCTTTTATCTACCAATACATAATCCAACAAACTACTGTCATTTCGCCCTACATCATATCTTGTATACTTATTTATCCTCTTTTTCTTAAAATATGTATTACCTATAACTAAACCCCTTTCTATACAAAGTTCAATCAAAGGGCTCCCATTATCATTTACACCTGGCACCCCAAACTTACCTACCACACCCTCTCTAAAAGTTTCTCCTACTTTAGCATTCAGGTCCCCTACCACAATTACGCTCTCACTTGGTTCAAAGGCTCCTATACATTCACTTAACATCTCCCAAAATCTCTCTCTCTCCTCTGCATTCCTCTCTTCTCCAGGTGCATACACGCTTATTATGACCCACTTTTCACATCCAACCTTTACTTTAATCCACATAATTCTTGAATTTACACATTCATATTCTCTTTTCTCCTTCCATAACTGATCCTTCAACATTACTGCTACCCCTTCCTTTGCTCTAACTCTCTCAGATACTCCAGATTTAATCCCATTTATTTCCCCCCACTGAAACTCCCCTACCCCCTTCAGCTTTGTTTCGCTTAGGGCCAAACATCCAACTTCTTTTCATTCATAACATCAGCAATTATCTGTTTCTTGTCATCCGCACTACATCCACACACATTCAAGCATCCCAGTTTTATAAAGTTTTTCTTCTCTTTTTTAGTAAATATCTACAGGAGAAGGGGTTACTAGCCCATTGCTCCAGGCATTTTAGTCGCCTCATACGACACGCATTGCTTACGGAGGAAAGATTCTTTTCCACTTCCCTATGGACAATAGAAGAAATAAAGAAGAAGAGCTATTTAGAAAAAGGTGAAAAACCTAGATGTATGTATATATATATGCATGTGCGTGTCTGTGAAGTGTGACCAAAGTGTAAGTAGGAGTAGCAAGATATCCCTGTTATCTAGCGTGTTTATGAGACAGAAAAAGAAACCAGCAATCCTACCGTCATGCAAAACAGTTACAAGTTTCTGTTTCACAGTCATCTGGCAGGACGGTAGTACTTCCCTGGGTGGTTGCTGTCTACCAACCTACTACCTACAGAAGAAATATCTGGCTAATTTTCCTAAAGTCTTTCTTATTCCCAAATGTCCGCCCATGGGGCTAGAATGTGCCACTTCCAATGCTAACTCCCGAAATCGGACAGGTAAAACCAAGAGCTGTTTTGGCTAGAGACATGAATTAACTGAAGTCGACGGAAATTTCTTTATCAGGATACCGTCAGAGTAATAAAAACACTCTTCCTTACCCTCAGCTTCCATCTCAGTAAGCGCTTGATCCCTTGCCTGTTTCCACGAAGGGTCTTCAAGCTGTTCTTTCACTGTTCAGTGGTCAGTCGTCACGTGAGGTCACAGACCCTGAGCTGCTTTGGGGATTAGCGTGGATGGTTACAAAGCATGGCTTGCTTTTGAAGTGTTTTAAAAATTGAGGTTGGAGAGTTGAAGGAGGAGGTCTTGCTTCTCCAGGAGGAGATTAGGAGGCTGAAGGTCCACCTCAGTGGGTCTGGGAGAGAGTGTGAGGTGGCTGGAGTTGTGGGGAATGAGGCTTCTAGCAGTGAGGTGCAGTCTGTCTCTCACTGTGAGGAGGCTGTAGGTGGGGAGGTAGCAACAGCTACCAGCAGTGAGGTGCAGTCCAGCACCTGCTACAAGTGGCGAGTGGTAACCAGTAATGGGAGGAGAATCAGAATAAGGAAGTTAAGAGTGAAGATCTGAAGGTAGGAAATCGCTTCTCTGTTCTTCAGGATGAATGTACTTCAGTGGCCAGTGAAGGTAAGGGTACTACTGCCCCTGCTAATGGAGGTAAGCGCATTCTTGTGGTTGGAGACTCTCAGGTAAGATACATTGACCGTGCTTTTTGTAATAGGAATAAGAAGACGAGAGATAGAGTGTGCTT
>NW_026475503.1:0-10881 GCF_026875155.1 Cherax quadricarinatus
ATGACAGATTTCCAGAAGAGGTCATCATAAAAACTTCAAATCCGGACAGCGGGGGTTCGAACAGGAAGGCGAGTCTTAAAACTGTTCAAACAACCCGTTCTGTGATTTGTCTGACATCGTGTTATTATGATTTCACGAGTCACTAAGAATCTTATCAGGAATTATTGGTTCCCTGAGAGTAAAATGTATCCAGCTACATGTACTCCGGCAGAAGCAGAAACTGTCACCCCTAACAAGAGCACGAACCAGCTCAGTCCTATTTCATTAGGTTAAAACCATCTCGACTCAATCATGAAGCGTTAGGTCCGTAACGATCTTACAGCTCCTGGTAAATGGGAGGTAATCAGGTTTGCCTCGAGTAAGGGATAGCAGCTCCAGTTCTCAATCAAAAAAACCCCCCACCATCAAGCCAGACACAGGCAAACACAGACAGATAGACACACACATATATATATACAGCAGGCCTAGCACATAATGGTAACACACATATACGACATATACCTAGCACATAATGGTAACACACACACGAGGGCCAGGAGCTGTGGATGACCCCTGCAACCACATATAGGCGAGTACATACAAAGTGCAAGCGTCTTGCAGAGTCATTATGTGTCGCTACTTACGACTCATTATGTATCCGTATATTTAATTCAGTAATGCTATGTATGAGATTTTCATGTATTTATGTACCACACTTAGGTATCCTACATTCTCTCGTTATGTATCTATTGACCGTTTCGTCTTATTGCATCAGGGAAAAAGCGTCAAACTCACGGGGAACACGCATCGCCTGGGCAATGGAAAGCGATCAGTTCGATGCATGAATGGGAGGGCAAGTCCAATTCGTTGGATCAAGACCCCGTTACTAGCATCAAGGAAACGTCCCTCGGCTAGGTTTACCGAGAAAGGCAATTTGAGAGCATGATGAACCTATCCCGGGGAGGAACCTGCAAGTTCAACTTGGAAATTACTCAGCTAAGGCTGGTCGTAGAACCACTGACACCCACTCAGAATAATAAAGAACGACAGTGGTTCTACTCACATTTGCTGATCAGGTTCTGGTCTGCTGGTGTTCAAAGGGGTTAAATATTATTACACACCCACACTGCAAACAAAAAAATAAAGTTTTATTAATAACGTGTATTCGTAAATGAAAATTTTATTTTACAGATGCACATCTCAGCGTTACCGTGTTCCTGCGCAACTGCGCAACCACCACTCTCAGCGCCGCGCTCATTAAACATTAAGGCGGCGCAAATTCTCACTGACCGCAAGTTTAGTCGAGTCAGTGACTTTACATTCTGATAGTTTAACTACTCATTGCTCTTTATTCACTTTAATTCGTACACAACTATGGTGGAGAGTAACTACCATAATGATATATAAATTGCTAGTTGCTACTGTGAGCGCACAGGCGCCCATAAACTACCATACTCACGCATACACAAAATGCATTCTACAGTTATAAAATACGTGAACATTATATTCAGTAAAATTTCATTGTTTCCTTAGCATTGACTTCAAATCGCATTAGAAATAATAAAATAATAATATTATTAATCATTGTCAATCATCAAAATGTGCATTAAATCCCTAAGGATCACGCTGCGCCTCATTATCAGAGAAAAACGTCAGGTATTCTGTAGTAATCCATAACAAAAAATCACGAGATTGTCACGTGAAAATAACTTTTGTTTACTGGGTTTACTGGAAACTGAATTGATTTATAACTCTTATGCTAAATAATGAAAAAAAAAACCACTTCATAGCTTTTACCCAACCTTTCTGAGGTTTATTGTTATTTATAATAGTGAATTATGCAGTCGTATGCTGATTCGTTCAGTTGTACACCGTATCATACAGTCGTAAAAATGCCTGAGAGATAAAGACAATTAAAAAGATCCAGGAAAAAAAGTAACAAACTCCTAGGATCAAGAGCCACTGATCGTCAAGGCGTTCCCCCTGAAGGGCGAGACCCCCCCCCCTCATTATAATAAACGAATAACCTAATAGTTACATCAACATCCACGTTACACTTACCGAAGTGTTTATGTAGATTCCGAAGCAATGGAGATTTTACCCCATAACATGTATGCTCAACATTCTTGGTCACTACACATCTTTTCTATCACTTAGATTAGGGTAAATATCCAGCGCCTATATATTTTCGTTCTGAGATATAGCGCTGCCGTTTTCTCAACTTGTGCTAAACGTTTTAATGTATAATCACACTCGTGGCCACCGCAGGAACCAGATTACACTTAGGAAAGTAATGGCCAATGATTACCTGTTGACTAAACATGCTGGTGTCTCCCAGACTGGACATCAGCTGGTACACTGGTTAGATTTAGAGGCTACAAACTACTCGAGGGTCATTAACTGCACTCTGCCTGTTCTCCAGCAAAGAATACTTTAATCCACTAAACAGGGAGTAAACCTTACACATTTCGGTTTATTCTAACAGATATGTACAACGTTCAGTATGCAGTAAGATCACAGTAAACAGGTTATATCAATATGCAAAATAAATAGAGTGAAAAATACTGAAACTCGGAGCAATTTCTTAATTTCTCACATTATCAAGGAATAATTTGAGAAATGACAAGTTGAGAAATCACGAAGGCGCTTAGAATTTAATTATTTTTCTCTGTGGGTATTTTGCATGATGCGATGTCACCTATTTACTGCGTATATTGGCTGTGTTATTTAAGAGCGTGCGTTTGTCCGGCTAGTACCACCACCACAGTATTCAACTCGTTCATTTACTGTCCAGAAGCGAAGCGACGCTTCGACCTTCTGACGCGACAGTTTAGTCTGTACCTCGCTCTTTAATGTTTCGTTATAACCATAGGGAAGTGCTCAACATGTATAGGACATGTAGATGAATGGTTCACAGAACCAACACGTTGATAAATTAGACACACGTGCAACTCTTGGGTATCTTAATTAAGGAAACGTTTCTCCACACAGTGGCTTCATCAGTCCATACACAGGAGAAACTTGAAGAACAGGAGGAGAATGAGGTAATCAGTCCTTCAACCTTGAGTCGATGTGGTGAGTCCATCAATCATTCTCCTCCTGTTCTTCAAGTTTCTCCTGTGTATGGACTGATGAAGCCACTGTGTGGCAAAACGTTTCCTTAATAAAGATACCCAAGAGTTGCACATGTGTCTAATTTATCAATGTATAGGACATACAGCGCCTGGGGAATGAGACGTAATCAGGTTTGATGAAAAGGGGACGGTAGCTCCAATTCCACAGATGAAAACACCTTCACTAGTATCAAAGAGGCCCCATTCGAGTCATTTTCTGTCTCCTTGATGATAAATTATTTCACGACACATTTGTCTATTAGTGACAGGGTAATTTTTTTTTTTAGGTGGAATCTAAGATTATGTACGTACATCTGAAAAATGTATACGTACCTGAGAGACTAATGCTGTGAAACGTATATCTGAGACACATTAATGCTGTGTACGTATATATGCTGTATACGTATATATACTGCTGCTGCAACAGCAGATCCATGAGAGAGAGCGCTAAGCCCGCAGAGGTCATATATCACCTGAGGAATGATTATCAATCAGATATAATATGAAGACGTGGAGAAAGGCTCTAATTCCTTGTCTTATTGGAAATAATAATAATAATAATAATAATAAAATAATAATAATAATAATAATAATAATAATAATACTTTTATTATTTTAAAAAGGGGTGGACCAATAAGCCAGTGGAAGGCCTCGGTCAGATTATCAAAAGCAACAGCGGCGGGTTATCACAAGAAGAGCCGCGTCACGAAACAATTGTTTCCTGGCAAATCTTCCCTAACCTAACCTTCAGATGGGGTGACTCGATTCTTTCATTCAATAATGTATAGACAACGAACTGTCAGTTTTTTTCAACGATGACTCGCATAGATTTTGAAAATTCATCATGCCTATTTCAACAAGAAACTTGACATTAACATTCTCCCCGGGGGATTAATCTACATAATTTGGAAGGATAACTTATTTTTTCTTGAGGATTTTTCACCGAGATATATCGTAGAAGTTTAATGCAGATTTATCATGAAAGGGACATTAAGCGTATTTATTAAATTTATAAAACTGGCCACCGGATTCACTGTGAAGATTCGTAATGAAAATTCATGATGTATAAATCCCAAGAAAATTTATCTTAAGGATTTATCATAGGTTAAATTATATATGGTAGTTTCAACAGAAAAACAGCATCACACACACACATACGATGGTGTGTGTGTGTTGTGTGTGTGTGTGTGTGTGTGTGTGTGTGTGTGTTGTTACGATCACGCTTGTGCGTCACATCTGTGAATGCACGTGAGTGCGATATAACATACAATAACAAAAAAAGAAGAAAAAAAGATACAACATTATCTTTCTCAGTAGTTCTCATTTTTAATCCGTATCAAATTTTACATACTCTGCCTCTCAGCACACGACGCTGTCTTCTTCCACAGGACTGAAGTTCGCTGTGCTATCATAGATTCGTGACAAGTCGACCTTGGTAAGTCCTCCAGCCTTCACTTGCTCGTCACAAAGAAGAACAATTATGCTTAATTGAATGGTGCACTTAAGAAGGTCGTATTGAGTTGCAGTTAAGTCAGTTCCTTAGCTTATTTCCTCCTTTTACTAACGACCAGCGTCTGATTTTGTTTCTATTATATATATATTGTATGCAAAACAACCACGGGGAGTAGAATGATAGCTCTAGGCCTTTCGTGTTGCAATCAACAAATCCTCAGGAACTTGCAAAATTGCAGAAAAGAGGAGGGTGTCCAAGCAAATAGCGTTCCCAGAGGACGCCTGGGTCCTCTGGGAAGGTTATTCGCTTGGATACCCTCCTCGTTTCTGCAATTTTTCAAGTTCCTGGTTGTTTCGCATCTTGTATAGCTTAGTTTGCGATGTTTATATATATATATATATAATATATATATATATAATATATATATAATATATATATATATATATATATATATATATAAAAATGTCGTGCCGAATAGGCAGAACTTGCGATCTTGGCTTAAATAGCAACGTTCATCTTGCCATATAGGACAAGCGAAAATTTGTGTATGCAATAATTTCGCCAAAATCATTCTGAACCTAACGAAAAAAATATATTTCACTGTGTTTGTGAAATACACATACACACACACACACACACACATACACACACACACACTTTAATAACGATAACACCAAGGTTGATAACTTTGTGAAGATGTTTCGACGAATTCATTTCGTTATCATCATTGCAACACGAGCACAAAGTATTCTAAACAAATTATATATATGAAAGTTGTATTTGATTTCAAGCAATAAAGTTCTGAAATATAATGCAAAGTAAACCATAACACCCGGCCGGATTGAACCCGCGGTCATAGAGTCTCAAAACTCCAGCCCGTCGCGCTAGCCACTAGACCACTTAGGCTAGCGCGACGGGCTGGAGTTTTGAGACACTATGACCGCGGTTCAATCCGGCCGGGGTATGGTTTATTTGCAATCGTGTCATTACGATTTCTTAAGTCATGTTGACGGCAGTGAAGGGACTTGAGCTAGAGTTCGTCACGGCCACGCTAGCTGGAGATTCGTCTGTAAAAACTTGCATTTGTGGTCACAGAGGTGCCTGTGCTAACTTTCCTATGGTGTAGAAATATACCTAGTTGGATGAATCTTATTGTGGCTAGCTGGTCTAGTGGCTAGCGCGACGGGCTGGAGTTTTGAGACTCTATGACCGCGGGTTCAATCCCGGCCGGGGGTATGGTTTATTTGCAATCGTGTCATTACGATTTCTTAAGTCATAATGCAAAGTATTATACTTTTCATTATTTTAGTTGAAAATTAATTGCTTTAATTAAGCGACGGTGTATTTTCAATATTAATTACCGTAACACGATTCTTTATTAGTTTATACAAAAACACCGTTTTAAATTATATTTCTAAATTTTATTAATTTTTATGCTTGATCTGGTCGGCACATAATCAAGACCAAATTTAACCTGGCCACACAAATTATTTAAAATAATCAAACCTAAGCGCTAAACCCACAAAGGTCTTACATGTAGCCTTCCCCCACAAAACACACACAAGAAAAAAAAAACAATAAAACAATTTTTTTTTACCATTGTCGTCTTATGTACGTTGTGAATTCACACCTTCAAGATCTGTGCTGGATATCTACTCACAGACTGAACCTTTTTTTATGGTTAAAAATATAATGGATTCCTTTTGAGCCCTACTGTGAAAAGTAACCCACCTGTTATAAATACCATTGTTATTTACAAGAACAATGGTATTAATACCATGGTTATTTGCAAGGACAGTAATCTAATGTGAGTGGCTATATAAAACGTGTTAGGTTAATAGAGAAGATGCCATTAATGTGACATTTTATTGCGGCAACGTTTCGCTCTCCATTGCTTTGTCACATTATTTACATAATAAACATATTTTATTGGTATGATTTTTCCATGACAATGTTTGGATTGTCTAGTTATTTGCCTCTGTTTCTGCTAAATTATCTCTCATTATTTTGCTTACTATTCCCCGACAAAATAAAAAAACTCGTGTACTAAACCCTAGATCCAAAATTAAAAAACCCAGGAGCTGCAACCCAGAGTAAAACAGCTGCATCACAACTCAGCAGACTCATTGTTTACGACAATCAGCTGATTACACGTATAAATAAATAAATTCACGGCATTACTGGCAACGTGTGTTTAACCAACACAATGTTTGTAGGTAATTATTCACAGGTTGTTGATCAAAGGCAAAATAAAAAGAATCTGCTATTAAAAATTTGCAAACTAAAATATTTGGAAAGTAATTATAACCCCCCCATTTGCATCTGTCTTTTTTTCACTTTTGTAAACATTCGAATAAAAAATCTGAGAGAAATCATCACATTTAAATCCATGCAAACCCCAAACAAGCGACACGCACCCTTTTGCCACTGTACACTGGAGTTTACTTGGAAATATCAGACATTATTCCAGCTTCCCCGGGATGGTCCGGTAATTATCGCCGGCACTGAACGGTAAACATCGAAATGCTTCGTGTTTATCCCGATTTGTGATTACAGGCGACATCATGGAATCTCGCTATTTTATTTTCGCTGACTAAAAAACACCAAATGGGAAAAAGTTTTTCATGCTGGGTGGATACCTCGTTATGCCACCTCATGTGAAAATAAATTTAAATGTGGCTTGTTGCTTTATATATATTAATATATATATTTTATATAAAATATATAAATATATATATATATATATATATATATGTCGTGCCCAATATGTAAAACTGGTCAATTAGCAAGAACTCATTTAAAATTAAGTGCTTTCTAAAATTTTCTCTTATAGGTTTAAAGATATATTTTTTTCATTAATGTAATGTAAAAAATTTTAATTTTGCACCAGAAAATCTTAGAAAACTTACCTAACCCTTTATCATAACAGAACAATTTATTTTAGCCTAACCCAACTAAATATTTTTTTAAAAATACGTTTACAATAATTTAATACTAAACAAACCAATGAAATATATTTTTCTCTTTTATGTTTAGAATGATTTTTGAAAAATTTAAATTGCATACACAAATTTTCGCTTGTCCTATATGCAAGATGAGCGTTGCTATTTAAGCCAAGATGGCAAGTTCTCCCTATTCGGCACGACATATATATATAATATATATATATAATATCGAGCCGAACAGGTAAAACTTGCTATTTTGGCTTAAACAACAACTCTCTTCTTGCCTAATAAGGCAAGTGAAAATTTGTGTATGCAATAATTTCGCAAAACTCATTCTGAACCTAACGAAAAAAACAATTATTTCATTGTCTTTATTATTAATTATTGTAATCTAAAATATATATAGCTGGATTAGTCTAAATTAAATTGCGCTTGTTATAATAAGGCTGGGTAAGTTTTCTAAGGGTTTTTTTGGTACAAAATTATTAATTTTTATATTATCATTAAAATATTTTTATCATCGGGGAGAACGCCTGTGTGAACACTTCGCTGGAGAGAAATTATGACTCGCTAAATGGCATTCTGGAAATAGTTGATGGATCAAACGAGAGAACAACAATACTTGACAATAATTGTCTCATGCCAAACGACAGCATAACAAAGACAGCTTAGCAAAGCTTTGCTCCACAAACACAGCTTAACTTTCAAAATCGTCAGAGGGCATTTGCTGAGCAGTTACAAAATATCGATTATTGCTTAAACAGCACAGAAAATCTGTTCCAAATATTAACATCTTTGGAGATTTTAACCTCGAAATTTAAAGTAGAAAATAAACAATAAAAGCGAATTGTTGGAAGCGGCACCAAGATGCAGGGGTAATCAACACGTACAATTCCATAAAAAATAAAAAGGGTACAATACCGTGACTGGAATTATACACAAATAACCCGCACATAGAATAAAAAAACTTAAGACGTGTTTCGGTCCGACTTAGACCAATAATTTGGACCAATAATTTGGACCAATAATTTGGACCAATAATTTGGACCAATAATTTGGACCAATAATTTGGACCAATAACTTGGACCATTAACTAATTAATGGTCCAAGTTGGACCGAAAACGCCGTCGTAAATCTTTCTCCTATATAGGGTTGCGTAAATTCCATGAAACTATACAACAGCTCGACCCGAACTGCGTACCACCGACAATACTGAAGAAAAGACGTATAATGCAGGACAAAGTCTAGCTTGTCAAGGTTTCGTTGTGTGTGGAAGTTTATCACAACAATTCACGCAACCGAGTGAAATGCTGCTTGTTTTCCAACATTTGTCTTTTCTTCACCTGGTGACAACCTCGCGTTGGACCGGTTGGTGACTGAGCCGATTATAATAAATACATTAATTTACATATATTTCGTCTTGCAGATATTCTGATATACTCTTGTGTATGCGGTGAGAGCAGCAGTGTATATCTCAGTAAGTTATTAATATAAACCCTATAATAGGGTTTAAACTTAAACCACTTAATAGAACGTAAGTGTACATGTGACATGCAGCGTTAATGACTGTGTGTGTGTGTGTGTGTGTGTGTAGTCTATTGGCTTTAAACCCAATAAACCAATTAAACGACTAGATTTCATTTTCGTAAACGATCAAGTAATCATAGGCCTTACAGCTGCAAATATAATTTACACAGATCACAACTTGTGTGTAGTGTTGACAAGCACGAATTATGATACAGCGTGATGTTAGCGTGTGGAAACACAGTGAGTGTAGGTGCCCCGTGCTCGTGTTTCACAAATAACAAAAAAAAAAAACAGCAAATGCTGCTGCTGCGGACTGTGAAGTAAACGAGAACAATAACTCGCTCCTTAGAAGATATAGCTAGCTGGGAACGCCGTATATACGTGTATCCTCCGCTCACAATTAACCCGTCGGAAAAGTTATAGTCGCTGGGAAATCCTGCTAATAATATGCTGGGGTGAGGATTTTACGCATAACTACTGGGCCAGCTTTGTTGCCACGCGCCGCACCGTAACTAACACAGTGTTACAGATTTAGTGGCTGCGTGTGTCGATTGGAAGATGTTTTCTTACGAGGGGCGGGAGGCAGTCGTGGCTTCCTATGAAAGAATTACCAGAGATTTTGCTATCCACTTCCATCCTGTTGCCCAATCTCTATTGGCATGCCTGTTAGCACCATCTCTGTGGTAATGTATGTTGCCGATATCCTCTGTTGGTGCAACTCTTGCTGTCATCTCTGTTGTTTAACAGAAGCCTGACTCATAACAGAACGGACCGTATTTAATGGAGGGACAGAGCCTCTACCCCTATTATAAAATGGTTATAATATAGCTATAGGTTTTAAAGGGTGGACCGGTAAGCCAACTGAAGGCCTCCGTCAGATGACCAAAAGTTGCAGCTGAGGTCATCATATGACTAAGACAAGCGTCAGGAAACACTTGTCCTGTTTCCTGCCAAATATACCTACCTAGCCTCCACCACTCTTTGCAACGAATATCTCATTCGGGTTTGGGGTTTGCTGAAATACAACAGCCGCCGTCTCTGTTGCGACACCTGTTGATACGTCTGTTGCCACATTTTTTGCCACAGTCTCCGCTATCTTTTTGTGTCGTTACTCTACGTCATTCCGTCCTGTTATCTTTAGATATATTTATGGAAATCCAGTAAAGAGGCCATTCTGACAAAATATGCATTCCTGAATACAATCTCTCAGATGCGACCGAAAAAAAAGACAACCATGGTTGAGGAATAACTGGGAAGTGGGCAGAGGGATATTAACTTCCGGACAAACAGAACCCAAAGAGGATTAAGTAAATTGAGTGAAATCAGAGGCTGCCCATTGAAAAGTTTGTCTCCCAAGGCACAGTACCAGTGACAAACGCTGAAATTTCACTCATCCCACTTCTCTTCCTCATTCTCATTTCTGACATAAACTGGAACATAAATCTTAACGCTGTATCATTCTTTGTAAACTATACTGGAATTTGTATGACAGTGACGTACATGGACACAGCGAGGCTCCAAGCGATGTAAAGTCTTCGAGTGGGCCACTCACAACAAAAGATCGTCAGAGAGGGCACATTTCACTTACTGCGTCACAGAAGAGTGGAGGAAATAAAAACAAGATCGAAGTACAAAAACTCAAACCACTCAGTAGAACGTAAGTCAACTGTGAGAGACCTTTTAGTTATACTGCAGAAGATTCAAGTTCAAGGAACACAGCAATGTTATTACCGCAACTGCAAGAAAAATGACAATTGGAAAAATTAAAACCTCCAAAACAAAAGATGCCAAGAGAAAAGAGGATATTCTTCAAGTCACTCGTTATGTCTGGCTGGGTATTCTGTGACTATCGGTTTCCCCAAGG
>NW_026475505.1:0-10656 GCF_026875155.1 Cherax quadricarinatus
ATTTTTCATTAACATTAATGAAAAAAATATATCATTAAACGTATAAGAGAAAAATTTTAGAAAGGACTTAATTTTAAATGAGTTCTTGCTAATTGACCAGTTTTACATATTCGGCACGACATTATATATATATATATATATATATATATATATAATATATATATTATATATATATATATATTTATATATATATATATAAATATATATATAATATATTATATATATATGTCGTCCGAAATAGGCAGAACTTGCGATTTGGCTTAATAGCTAGCGTTCATCTTAGCCTTATATAGGACAGGTGAAAATTTCGCCCAAATAATTCTGAAACCTTAACGAAAATTATAATTTATAATTGTATTGTTATATAAATATATTTAAACGTTTTAGAAATAAATTTAGTTGGGTTAGGCTTAAAATTAAATGAGTCTTGTATAATTAGTAAGTTTTCTAATTCTGGGCAAATAATATATTTATATAAATAATAAAATAATATATTTAAATTTAGATAAATATAAAAGACTTAATTTATAGTTTTTATTGAATTATATAAATATTATATATATATCAGTAATAACACTGTGACTAGCCAAGGAGTCGAACCCATGCTGCTTTGGTCCGCCTCATGGTGAGCGAATGACAGATGACGCTCTAGTCCACGGGACCACACAATTCTCAAGATTAAGGTATCCAGCCAAGCTAGATGTTGTGCCCGTCATACGAGAACATACAGTGGTGTGGATGCCTCTGAGCTAATTTCATTCCACTTCCTGTTTGGTGTACTAGCCTAACGAGCAGTATTTTGTATTATTGTACCCACGAACGAGTGGCTAGTAGCTGTGTTGTTATTGATCAATACCACTCGTTCGTGGGAACAGTAATATAAAATACTGCTCGTTGGGCTAGTACACCAAACAGGAAGTAGAATGAAATTAGCTCAGAGGCAGCCACACTCCCGTATGTTCTCGGATGACGGTACAACTAGCTTGGCTGGATGCGTCATTCTTGAGAATTGTGTGATCCCGTTGACTAGAGCGTAATCCGTCTTTCCCTCACCATGAGGCGGGCCAAAGCAGGATGGGTTCGACTCCTTGGCTAGTCGCAGTGTTGTTATTGATCAATGCCACTCGTTCGTAGGTACAATAATATAAAATACTGCTAGTTGGACTAGTAACACCAAACAGGGAGTAGAATGAAATTAGCTCAGAGGAGTCCACACCACCGTATGTTCTCGGATGACGGGTACATCATCATATATAAATATATATATATATATATTATATATATATATATATATATATTATATATATATATATATTGGGGGAAGCTCGTAAGGCGGTGGGTAGAATGAAAGGGAGGTAAGGCAGCTGGGACTAATGGGATAAAGATAGAAATGTTAAAAGCAGGTGGGGATATAGTTCTGGAGTGGTTGTTGCTATTATTTAATAAATGTATGGAAGAGGGTAAGGTACCTAGGGATTGGTAGAGAGCATGCATAGTTCCTTTGTATAAATTCAAAGGGGACAATAGAAAGTGCAAAAATTATTGAGGAATAAATCTGTTGAGTCCTAGTTAGTAGGTTGGTAGACAGCAACCGCCCAGGGAGGTACTACCGTCCTGCCAAGTGAGTGTAAAACGAAAGCCTGTAATTGTTTTACATGATGGTAGGATTGCTGGTGTCCTTTTTTCTGTCTCATGAACATGCAAGATTTCTGGTACGTCTTGCTACTTCTACTTACACTTAGGTCACACTACACATACATGTACAAGCGTATGTATACATACTCCTCTGAGTTTTCTTCTATTTTCTTTATAGTTCTTGTTCTTGTTTATTTCCTCTTATCTCCATGGGGAAGTGGAACAGAATTCTTCCTCCGTAAGCCATGCGTGTTGTAAGAGGCGACTAAAATGCCGGGAGCAAGGGGCTAGTAACCCCTTCTTCTGTATATATTACTAAATTTGAAAGGAGAAACTTTCCTTTTTCCTTTTGGGCCACCCCGCCTTGGTGGGATACGGCCGGTGCGTTGAAAGGAAAGAAAGAAGTCTGTTGAGTATACCTCGTAAAGTGTAGAGTTATTATTGAAAGAATTAAGAGTAAGACGGAGAGTAAGATATCAGATGAACAAGGAGGCTTTAGAAATGGTAGGGGGTGTGTGGACCAAGCGTTTACAGTGAAACATATAGGGGAACAGTATATACATAAGGGTAAAGAGGTTTTTGTGGCATTTATGAATTTCGTAACGGCGTGTGACAGGTGGATATAGGGGCAATGTGGCAGATGTTGCAAATGTATGGAATAGAAGGTAGGTTATTGAAAGCAGTGAAGAGTTTTTACGAGGATATTGAGACTCAAGTTAGAGTATGTAGGAGAGAGGGAGATTATTTCCCAGTAAAAATAGGCCTTAGATAAGGATGTGTGATGTCACCGTGGTTGTTCAATATATTTATACAAGTGGTTGTAAGAGAAGTAAATGCTCAGGCGTTGGCAAGAGGTGTGGGGTTAAAAGATAAAGAATCTAACACGAAGTGGGAGTTGTCACAGTTGCTCTTTTCTGATGACACTGTGCTTTTGGGAGATTCTGAAGAGAAGTTGCAGAGGTTGGTGGATGAAATTTGGTAGGGTATGTAAAAGAAGAAAATTAAAACTGATTATAGGAAAGTGGAAGGTGATGAGGATAAAAAAAATTAGGCAAGGAAACATTGGATATCAGATTGGAGGGAGAGAATATGGAGGAGGTGAATGTGTTCGGAAATTTTGGAGTGGACGTGTCAGCGGATGGGTTTATGAAAGATGAGGTGAATCACAAAACTGACGAGTGAAGGGAAGGCAGCTTAGGTGTCGGCCTAGGAATGGTGGGAGGGAGGGGGTAGAGGAGGTTTTGTGTGTGAGGGGCTTGGACTTCCAGCAAGCAAGCGTGAGTGTGTTAGAATGGAGCCAAGTGGTTTTTAGGACTTGATGTGCTGTTTACGTGTGAGCAATATAACATTTATGAAGGGATTCAGGGAAACCGGCAGGCCGGACTTGAGTCCTGGAGATGAGAAGTACAGTGCCTGCCCTCTCTCCCCAAAGGAGGGGTGTTAATGTTGCAGCTTTATAACCGTAGTGTAAGCACGCCTCTGCGTGTAGAGTAAATGATGGTGAAAGTATTTCTTTTTCGGGTCACCCTACCTTGGTTGGAAACGGCCGATGTGTATTTTATATATATATATATATATATATATATATATTATATATTATATATATATATATAGAGTGCCTGCATCTGAAGGAGGGGTGTTAATGTTGCAGTTTAAAAACTGTGGTGAAAAGCACCCTTCTGGCAAGACAGTGATGGAGTGAATGATGGTGAAAGTTTTTCTTTTTCGGGCCACCCTGCCTTGGTGGGAATCGGCCATGTGATAATAATATATATAATTATATTTATATATATAGATAATATATATATATATATATATATATTTATATATATATATTTTATATATAAATATATATATATATATATATATATATATATATTTAAATATATATACCGTGCCGAATAGGTAAAACTGATCAATTAGAAATTACTCATTTAAAATTAAGATCTTTCTAAAATTTTCTTTCATACGTTTAAATATATTTTTTTCATATATGTTGACGTAAAAATTAATAATTTTGTACCAAAAGAACCTTAGAAAACTTACCTAACCTTATTATAACAAACACAATTTAATTTAGCGTAATTCAGCTAAATATATTTTAGATAAATTTACAATAATTTAGTAATAAACAAACAAAATGAAATATATTTTTGTCATTAGGTTCAGATTGATTTTTTGCGAAACTACTGCATGCACAAATTTTCGCTTGCCTTATTCGGTAAAAAGAGTGTTGCTATTTATGCCAAAATCGCGAGTTTTAACTATTCGGCACGACATATATGTATACATATTATATAAATAGCAAAGCATTTAATTAAATGTGAAGATGTGCCTATTACTACAGTTTTTCTCCGTCACCTTACCAATTCCACCAGTTTTAACATTGTGATTATTAATATATGGACTTTTTTCAACAGTGAAGAATTAATTGTTTCTTAATTCTTCACGTGTTTCTCATTGAAGAAAATAAGTAGGTAAAGTAAAAGGACACAAGTGCAACTAATGTGACATTTTATTGTGGCAACGTTTCGCTCTCCAGGAGCTTTATCAAGCTTGATAAAGCTCCTGGAGAGCGAAACGTTGCCACAATAAAATGTCACATTAGTTGCACTTGTGTCATTTACTTTACATATTGTCGGTAATTCTACCAACTTTATTAGAAAATAAGTAGGTAAAATGTGTGATTGTTTCTGTTTCCATTTTCTGAATAAAGGTACCTAATTGTTGTACGTGTGTCTTAATTAATCTCTTCTGTTCTTAGTGGAGAAAACTTATGGACATACTCGTAATCTCGTCGAACCCAAAATAAGTAACGTGTAACAATCTTCTGCTTCTGTTGGATCAGCCAGAGACATGCGAATCCGTTAGCAGAGAACGACAACAGTTGTAAGATATGCAAGGCCATATATAAACAGAGATGTAATCTAAGACATTGTGAGTGCCTATGGAAAGGGCATTATGGCATCCATTGCACACATTAGGTCAGTCTTCTATCACCATACGTCTAATGGCGGGCCATATTTGTAACGTCTTTTTTATAAGCTGAAGGGCTAGTTCAGTTAACCATATGCTAGCCTCAGCGGGTTCTTCAGGGAAGGAAGTACCCAGATGCGGTACCTCAGCGTGTCCTTCAGGGAAGAGGGTACCCATTTGTGGTACCTCAACGTGTCCTTCAGGGAAGGAAGTACCCAGTTGCGGTACCTCAGCGTATCCTTCAGGGAAGAGGGTACCCAGATGGGGCACCTCAGCGTATCCTTCAGGGAAGAGGGTACCCAGATGCGGTACCTCAGCGTATCCTTCAGGGAAGAGGGTACCCAGATGCGATACCTCAGCGTATCCTTCAGGGAAGAGGGTACCCAGATGCGATACCTCAGCGTATCCTTCAGGGAAGAGGGTACCCAGATGCGGTACCTCAGCGTATCCTTCAGGGAAGAGGGTACCCAGATGCGATACCTCAGCGTATCCTTCAGGGAAGAGGGTACCCAGATGCGATACCTCAGCGTGTCCTTCAGGGAAGAGGGTACCCAGATGCGGTACCTCAGCGTATCCTTCAGGGAAGAGGGTACCCAGATGGGCACCTCAGCGTATCCTTTAGGGAAGAGGGTACCCATTTGTGGTACCTCAACGTGTCCTTCAGGGAAGGAAGTACCCAGATGCGGTACCTCAGCGTATCCTTCAGGGAAGAGGGTACCCAGATGGGACACCCCAGCGTATCCTTCAGGGGAAGAGGGGTACCCAGATGCGATACCTCAGCGTATCCTTCAGGGAAGAGGGTACCCAGATGCGGCACCTCAGCGTATCCTTCAGGGAAGAGGGTACCCAGATGCGATACCTCAGCGTATCCTTCAGGGAAGAGGGTACCCAGATGCGGTACCTCAGCGTATCCTTCAGGGAAGAGGGTACCCAGATGCGATAATGGCTCTTGGCACTATATATTAGAACTCCCGCTGTACATTTGGGAAGATTTGTACCAATGCGGCCTCCGTAATCCTCGGGAGCAACCCGGCGGTACTCAGCGATTTCCCAGGGAAGATAATGACAGGGGCACCGAAGGATCCTTCAGGAAAATCAGAGCACCTCACGTAAATCCTTTCAGGGAAGAGGTACCCCGTGCGATACCTCCAGAGTATCCTTTAGGGAAGAGACCAGAAGCGATACCTTCCTACTTCATGAGCTGTGTTAAGAAGCATACGTATTTGAAAGGGTCCTGGATAAACCCACTTTATTCAGGAAAGGTTACCCGATTTCATACTCATTTAGAAGAGGTAAGATTACGTTCTTCAGATAGGGTACCCAATTTACCCCAACGTATACTTAAAATACCAGATGCGGTACCTTATTTCAAAAAAGTTGGAAATCGGTAGAATAGGGAAAGTAAAACGATAAGGGTCTTCACTATTGGCCCCTAGTAATATAATATTTTTTTGCGTTCAAAAACTTGTGAACCATTATGATTTTTTGGGATTATAATGTCAGAATATCACAGAACGGTCATTATAGATTTTGAAAATTTACCTAATTTCATAGGATGCAAGTTATACTAATGGATCTAACTCATTCTACCACCGATAAGTCATATGTTCCTAATAACTTGCATGTTTATATAAGTACATATTGAACGTTTTATTGAAACCCTTATTCAACATTTTAAACGTAAATTGTTACTCATTTATTAGATAAATTATTTTTACTATATTTACTTTATTCAACCTAACTGTAATATTTAATAATGTGTACGATAATAAAACGTTCGGAAATCGGTGATGGTGCGGAAGAAAAGGCCACAGGCGCTGTAACAGCTAATGTATTTGGGGTTAATCCACCCTGATTCCCTTGGTTTAATAAAATCCTCTGATTATAAAGGGTTTGAAAGTTACTAATTCCCTAAGGGTATATTTAAAGGAATAAAATTACCCATCAGAAAAGTTCATATGTCTCCTAATAATTTTAGTAATAATAAGTAACATTGACGTTTTATTGACCTTATTGTCAAAATTTTAAAAACGGTAATGGAGGTACTAATTCTTGATGAGAAATGTATAATATTAACTGACATTACTTCTTAATGCTCTAATTTAATATGTTAAGAACTGTTCTTATCGATCAATATAAACGTAATGGATATCATTAATGTGCATTTATAGGCAGCAGGTTCTTGTAGACAGCTAATGTCCAGGGAGTTACGACCCCCCGATTCCCCTGTCATAAAAGCCGTGTGAATCACAGCAGGTAGGTTGGTAGACAGCTACCACTGAAGAGGTTATTGTCTACCTGTCATGTGACCGTGAAACGTAGATAGTAGGTCCGCAGACCGCTACAATCATGTGTATTATTAAGTCGTGTTAGATGAGTATGAAACACTGATTGTAGGTTGGTAGTCTTCTGTCACGTGACCCTTAAATATATATTGTTGCTTGGTAGACAGCGACCATGCAGGACTGTTGTCTGTCTAGTAAGTGCGGGTTATTTGTGTATGACAGTCTAGGGAAGTACTGTCCTCCTGTCCTACGAATGTGAAACAGTGCAGTAAGTTGCTGTACAGCAATTATTTAAGATACTACTATTCTCCTGAGCTTGGAGTGGGAAATGTATGTAATAGGGTGGTAAAATTCAGATGTCCAGAGAGGTACTGTATATATAAGACATAATATGTGGTTTATGGAAATTACTGAGAAGACATATCGCTCACCAGATACTTTATCAATCGATGACTGAAGACTGGATTCATGAGGACCCTAGCAGAGGAAGCGTCTTCTCAGTAAATGCCGTAAACTACATATTATGCATTATTCATATAATTGTCAGTATTTTTAACCATTGATTTACAGGGAGGTTCTAACTACCTGTCATTTAAGAGTAAAATGACGGCTGTTAAGCGTTTTGCACTCTGGCATGCTTGCAAATCTGTTTTTCTGTAAGATGGCAGGTAAATCTTCAAACTTCAAATTACATTCTGTATTCTCGTTCACTTATTTTCCCCTATTTTGTTTTTAATTAAATTTTCCCTCCTAAAATATTTCTTGAAAATTTTAAAGAAGGCTTAGAACTAAAGACCGGGGAGTGGGAGCAAGGGTTTCCCCCAGTTTATTAGTAAAAAATACATACATACATATGAAATTTAATCGCAAACAAGCGATACAAAATGAAAAACAATCACGAGGAAAGTGAATGAAAATACTGGGCCCTTTTCGAGTAGCAATGAACACATTAAGGGGCCCAAGTTGAAAGGAAAAAAGGAGGAATTCCAAAAAAATACTTTTCAAGGAAGTGTGTCTGCCCAATGGGGTAGACGGGAGGCAGGAGGCGATAATTTGCCCCCGGCATACCCATATCCAGTCCCCAGTGCCAGAAAGTTTGGGAATATTAAAGCATGAAACAGCCACAAGCACTATATAGAAAAAACCTAAAAATTTTAACATTAGAAACATGAAAATTTAAAAAATTTTTAAAGTCAGATTTTTCGATATGGCTGTAAAAGTTTTTAACTTTCTTTATAAGATTTTCGGGCCCAATTTTTCTTAGAAATTTTCCATACCCCTGGGGGATTTCGGTGGGGTAAATAAATGGGAAAAAATCTGGAGTACTGAGAGAGTTAGAGCTAAAAAGGGGTTTAGCATAATTTTTGAAGGGTTTAATTTTTGGGAAAGGGAAAAAAAGAATATGAAAGTGTAGAAATTCCCAAGGGTTATGTTTGGGGTTTAAAATAAAGGTTTGGGTCGATAAGTGGGCCATAATAAGCCCTTTTTGCACTTTTGGGAAAGAGGAAAAGTAGAGGGGAGAGATTTTGGAATATTTAAAATGAATGTAAAAAAACCTTTTTAAAAACCCAATAGAGAGTAATTTTTGGGGAGGGGGCCTGAATGCTAAAAATAGGAAAACTTTTAGAGAGGGTGTGGTAGGTAAGTTTGGGTGCCAGGTGTAAAGATAATGGGAACCCCTTTTATTGGGAAATTTGTAAAAAAGGGGTTTTGTTAAGGGAAAACATATTTTTAAAAAAAAGAGGGGTAAATAAAATAAACAAGATAAATTAGGGCGGAAAAGACAGTAGTTTGCTGGATTTTTATTGGTAGATAAAAACCCGTTATAACTTCAGATGTACAAGTTTATAGAGGGGGGGCCCCAGTATATCAATCACTTTTTTTGTTGTAGCTAAAACCCCGGGGAAACAAAAGGTAGAAGGGGAAAAAAGGAGAATAGAACTCAGGGAAGAGAGAGTTTAAGGTTTATAAACTAAAAGAGGAGGAAATTAGGGTAAGATATAAACAGCTATTGGAGGATAGATGGGCTAATGGGGCCCATAGGCAATGGGGTCGAAGAGGTAGGGGTAGGTTTAAAAATGTAGTGTTAGAGTGTTCAGCAGAATTTTGGGGGTTACAGGAAAGTGGGTGCGGAAGGAAAGAGGAGCGATTGGTGTAATTTTTAATGTAAAGAGTAGTAAGGAGAAAAAGTTAGCATATGAGAATTTTTTTACAAAGTAGAAGTGATGCAAGGAGGGAAGAGTTTTATGGAGAAAAAGAGAGAGGTTAAGAGAGTGGTGAAGCAATGTAAAAAGAGAGCAAATGAGGATGGGTGAGATGTTATCAAAAAATTTTTGTTGAAAATAAAAAAAAGTTTTGGAGTGAGATTAACAAGTAAGGAGCCTAGAGAACAAATGGATTTGTCAGTTAAAACTAGGAGAGGAGAGTTATTAAATGGAGAGTTAGAGGTATTGGGAAGATGGAGGGAATATTTTGAGGAATTGTTAATGTTGTTGAAGATAGGGAAGCTGTGATTTCGTGTGTAGGGCAAGGAGGAATAACATCTTGTAGGAGTGAGGAAGAGCCAGTTGTGAGTGTGGGGAGATGTTCGTGAGGCAGTAGGTAAAATGAAAGGGGGTAAGGCATCTGGGATTGACGGGATAAAGATAGAAATGTTAAAAGCAGGTGGGGATATAGTTTTGGAGTGGTTGGTGCTATTATTTAATAAATGTATGGAAGAGAGTAAGGTATCTAGGGATTAGCAGAGAGCATGCATAGTTCCTTTGTATAAAGGCAAAAGGGACAAAAGAGAGTGCAAAAATTATAGGGGGATAAGTCTGTTGAGTATACCTGGTAAAGTGTATGGTAGAGTTGTTATTGAAAGAATTAAGAGTAAGACGGAGAATAGGATAGCAGATGAACAAGGAGGCTTTAGGAGAGGTATGGGGTGTGTGGACCAGGTGTTTACAGTGAAACATATAAGTAAACAGTATTTAGATAAGGATAAAGAGGTTTTTGTGGCATTTTTTGGATTTGGAAAAGGCGCTTGACAGGGTGGATAGGGGGGCAATGTGGCAGATGTTGCAAGTGTATGGTGTAGGAGGTAGGTTACTGAAAGCAGTGAAGAGTTTTTACGAGGAAAGTGAGGCTCAAGTTAGAGTATGGAGGAAAGAGGGAGATTATTTCCCAGTAAAAGTAGGCCTTAGACAAGGATGTGTGATGTCACCGTGGTTGTTTAATATATTTATAGATGGGGTTGTAAGAGAAGCAAATGCAAGGGTCTTGGCAAGAGGCGTGGAGTTAAAAGATAAAGAATCACACATAAAGTGGGAGTTGTCACAGTTGCTCTTTGCTGATGAAACTGTGCTCTTGGGAGATTCTGAAGAGAAGTTGCAGAGGTTGGTGGATGAATTTGGTAGGGTATGCAAAAGGAGAAAATTAAAAGTGAATACAGGAAAGAGTAAGGTTATGAGGATAACAAAAAGATTAGGTGATGAAAGATTGGATATCAGATTGGAGGGAGTATGGAGGAGTGAATGTATTCAGATATTGGGAGTGGACGTGTCAGCGGATGAGTCTTTGAAAGATGAGGTGAATCATAGAATTGATGAGGGGAAAATGGTGAGCGGTGCACTTAGGAGTTTGTGGAGACAAAGAACTTGTCCTTGGAGGCAAAGAGGGAATGTATGAGAGTATAGTTTTACCAACGCTCTTATATGGGTGTGAAGCATGGGTAGAATGTTGCAGCGAGAAAGGGTGGAGGCAGTGGGGATGGTTCAAA
>NW_026475506.1:0-10149 GCF_026875155.1 Cherax quadricarinatus
GGGGTTAAGGAGGGATTAAAAAAATTTTTTGCGAAGGTTTTGGGGGAAACAGGTTAAAGAAGAATTGGAAGTAGCGTACAAAAGGGAATAGTATGGGATTCCGGGACGGACTATGAAGAAATGGGCACAGTGCGATAAGGGATTTATAGAGAACTGTCAGGGAGGGGCGTCCTTGGATTGGATTGGGCTCAGGCATATGACTGCGTGAAGAGGGATTTTTTGTGGGCTTTTGGAGAAATTGGGTTTTGGAGGGGGGGTCGTGAGGTGGGTGTGCATTCGTATGAGGGGCTGTCATGAGGGTGCAGGTTAATGTTAAGCTGGGGGGCGGTGATAAATGGAAACAGGGATTAAGGCAGGGTTGCCCGCTGTCACAGTTGCTCTTTGCATGCGTGCAACATCCTTTCTTTGGGGCTGTGGACGACGAATTGGGGGAGGTGGGGGGGAAGTATGGGGGGCATAGTAGGTTATGTGGATGATAACAAACTGTGTTAGTTAAGAGTGGGGGGGCTTTTACGAAGGTGGGAGAGGTCATTAGGATTTTTGGGAATGTTTCAGGAATGGTAGTTAATTTAGCAAAGTCAAAGGTTATTGGAACGTAGGAACAGGGGTTGGGTGAGTTTGGGGGAGGAGAGGGGTTTGGACGGTTTGTGACAGAATTAGGGTGTGTGGGATATGGTATATGAAGCAATTGCGGGAATGTAGGAGGATTAACTCAGAAGCAGTCACGAGTAGGGTTATAGGAAAAGTTAAAAGGTTTGAGGGCCAGTGAAGTGGCGTTACAGCAGAGGGCGTTGGTAATTAACTCGGTGGGTGTATAGTAAGGTCTGGGGTGAGGGGGAGGTGTTCCCTTTGAGGGTGCAGGATATACAGGAAATACAGAGGAGGGTGTTGAGGTTTGTGTGGGGTTTGGGAGGGCCTGGTTGTCCAAAGATGTGTCATGACGGAGGTGAAAAGGGGGGGACTAGGTTTTGGGCCTTAGGGCCTAGGTTTAAAGGTATTATATATTAAGCAGAGGTATCTAAGGGGGGGGGGGGAGAGGGTGTTAGGGTGGATAGGGTGATGAGGATGCTAGAAACTGGTGGAGTGGTAGGGATTTGAGAAAGTGTGAAGATGTAATAAGAATTCATGTTGGGGAGGGGGCAGGTAAAAAGGTTGAAAGTAAACGCAGTGGTGGGGGGGCGTGGGGAAGGGGTGTATTGCAGGGGCCGCAGTATACCCCATGTTATAACTGGAGGGTCATATGGGAGGGAGTTTCAGGAGCTTGGATCCCAGCAAGGGTTAGGGGAGTTGGTTGAAACCGTTTTCTAATGGGTGGTGGTGGCATCTAAGTATATGTTGCATAAGATGGGTTGGTTAGAGAGGCAACATGTTATTCTGTGGGGAGGAGGAGACGGCATATCATGTGGTATTTTTTTTGTTCACTTTTGAAGTGGTGAGAGTCTGGATGGGGGGGGTTATTAGGCTTTGGGGGGGGGGAGTTGGTCTTTTCTTAGATCGTTGTCGAGGGATGTTAGTGGGGTAGCAAGCGAAGTGGGCAGGGCTTTGATGTATGTTATGGCAGATTATTTGCATGTTTTCTGGGGTATGAGGCAGATTTCAGGGCATTTGAGGTAAAAGCGTTAGCAAGCGCGGTTTTATAGGACAAGGTGTCTTAATAGGTTAATATATGGGGGAGATGGGAATCAAGTTTTTCGATAGGTTATCGTAATTTTACTGTAGCACAGCTTCAAAGGGGAACAGGGGGGGGGGGCAAGGGTAGGGTCTCTTTTATTGTGAGGGGGGGGGTAAGGTTAGGCTAGCAGTAATGGAAGGTGGTGTAAGGTTGAGATAGTAAAGCATATATTTAAAGAATGGTTATGTTCCTGCAGAGATATTTGATATTGGCGATCAGTCCTTGGATACATGTCCAACATGGAATGCCTTGCATTACATTTTTTTGGTTGGGTATATTATTGACTCACTATCGAGGAAGGTGGCTTAAGGCTGTTATGGCTTTTTTGTCAAGGTAGTAAATGAACACGTGCAAAAAAGATATTGCCAGTGAAAAGTAGTAATTCTTTTTATTAACCCTTGAGAAGGGTTTTAAAATATAAAATAAAGCAAGGAAACACTGTAGTCAAGTACGTTAGTATAGAATGATGCTTGTATTTTGTAGTTTTAACATGTAGCTGCAAGTACTTTCCATATTGCCCTTGTGGATTAGCTTTTTCTTTAGTATAATTAGTATACAAGATTTCCTTTATAACGGTACTTCTTTTGAAAAAGGTTTAATACCTTTGCACACGTTAATGGACAAATATGACTATTAAAGGGATGTTTAATTTTTTTTTCGATAGGGAGATTAGGATTTTGTGTTCATCATTAACAATTTGATCTTAAGCTAGGAGTTATTAGGGGAGGGTGTCCCCTTTTTTTTTTTTTTGGGGTTTTAGGGGGTTTTTTTTATTTTTCCCCGCCTTGTAAAAATTTATATGTTTTAAATGATAATTCTTTTTTTGGTTTTTTTTTAAATATTTACAAGGTTTTAAAGTTTGATCTGGGTATTTTAATTTTAGTGTAAAATTTCCTTTTAACAATGTGTTTAAAAATAATTTCTTGGTTGTTTTATTTTTTAATTGTTGTTGTTATTCTTCCAATTTAAATTTCAAAGTAAAAAGGTACATACGTTTTAAAAAATTTTTTAATTTTTTTTTTTAGCATAAAAATTTTGTAATTCTAAAAGGGTTTAAGGGTTTTGGAAAGTTTTTGTTAGGTTATTAAAAGGGGGTTTTTTTTTAAAACGGTGGTGAAAATTTTTTTTGTATGCATGGCATTTATTATTTTATTTAAAAATTTTAAAGTTTTTTGAAAAGGGTGGTAAAAAATACGGGAACTGTTTTTTAAGAATGGATTTTGGAAAAGGGGAATTTTTTTTTAAAAGTATAGTTTTATTTTAATTATTATACCCTTTTTGGGTTTTAAAAAAGGGGAAACTGGTTTAAAATTATGATTTTATTGACCCATGAAATGTTCGTGTGTATTTTGGATTTTTGCCTTTTGGTAAGAAAGGGTAATTTAAAATTTTTTAAACCCCCTGATTTCGGGGGTTGCCTTTCTGAAAAGTTTTTTTTTTTTTTATTAATTTTTTTTTTTTTTTTTTTTTTTTTTTTTTTTTTTTATTTATTTTAAAAGGACACGACAAGATATAAATAAATAAAAAACAAAATTTTATTAACCTTTTAAAAATACAATGCCTACCTTTAAACCCCATACAACCAAAAGTGTTACTTCATATTGTTTTTAAAGAATATCCCTCACCAACAAAAAACGAACGGGATAAACCCCCCTCCAAAAAAAAACATCAAAAATTTTAACCTACAAATCAGCCCATTATACAGTACAGTAAAACCTCCTTGCACAAAGTACACAGATATATGATGCGCATACGAAGGATAAAATTTAATTTACAATAATTAAAAAAAGGCAAAACCTAACCCTAAAATAAAATTGCAAGACATCCCACATTTAATACTTCCCGCAAATACAGGAATCTCTTAACATAAAAAAGAGCGAGAAGCCCAGCACCGAAAAAAAAAAAAATTAGCAAAAACCAAAAAAACCAAAAAATTTTATTTGGTCCACATAAACCCCCCACAACTCTGTACAATTGACCCCTTGCCAAAGGCCAAAAAATATTATTTTAACAACAAAAATTTAAAATTTACAGAACTTTAAATTTTTAACATTATGCAAACCTAACCCCTACAAAAACATTACTTTGATACATCTCAAAATGAAACTCCTCACATAAACATGGGCGGAAAAACACCCCAAAAAAGACATACTTAATACGCAAGTAAAACCCAACAACTAAAAAAACCCTAACATAAGTTCAAAACTGCTAGTTACAGGAAAAAAAAACTTATCTCCCTATTTGAAACACTATACATCATTCGTTTTTTTTTTTTTTTTTATATATAAACAGTCTAAAAGATAATATATAACAAAAATTAGCATAAAATTTTAAAATTCTCATTGTCTAAAGACCCCCGCACTTACTTCGTGCCGGCACTTACCCCCCCCCCCCCCCCCCCCCCTTTTTCCCTATTATAAATGTTTTTAAAAACGGCATTATCAGGGGAAAAAAATTCCTCATGCACATACAGTTCAAAATTAAAAAAAAATATTGACATAAAAGTTTCTACATTTTCCATCCTTTTTTTTTTCCCCAATAACACCTTTGAACAAAACCATTTTACAATCTCATAGAAACCCCATTAAGGGATCACACAAAAAAATTTGCCCACCCCAAACCCAATACCTCACTATCCATTATAATTATATATCATTACATAACATGATTAGTACATAAAAAGGGTTTCATTATATTGATTATAAAATTACAAAACCCAAAAGATCATGTTTTCTTTTTAAATAAAACATGCAAAAAAATTTTTCCCCAAAATAACTGTGAGGGGTCACAGCACTTCAAAACATAAGTTATACAACGATCAAGTTAACTTGTGTGTTTATCTTAACATCATTCGCCTAAACCCGAGATCCCAAGTTTAGTCATCAGGGTTTTTTTTAAAGGTTTCCTGATCGTAAACATAACCATAGATTCCAATCCTCATTCATCACCCCCACTCTATTCATAACCCCCCCCATCCACACTAAAAAGAAGCCTAAACCAACCCCCCCTCATCACCCCCCTGGGAGACCAACCCTTTTCCCCCCCCGGGGGTTATGAGGAAAGGGGCCCCCCACATGAGATTCCGGTAACCCTCCGAAAAGCAATACCCACCTCCCACCATAGATTCCTTCCAAACAAATTTTTCTAAAAAACTCGCTGCAAACGCTTTTTATCCTAAATTTCCCCCCAACCCCCTCATCCCCCAAGATACATGTAAATAATCCTCATAACATACATTAAGGCTCTCCCACATCACCCGGCCCCCCCATTTAATCCAACATTAAGGGCCCGGTGGGGAATGGCCATTCCCCCCCCCCCCCCCCCCAAAAAATCGATAACTCTCCCCATCCATAACCTCACCCCCTCCAAAGAGGGAAAAAAATATACCGCAGAAAGGCCTTTTTCGATGTCCCCACAATGCAAGCATGACCCCTTTTCCACAAGCCCCCATTTTATATAACACTCCTAGAGGCCAAATTCCCATCAGAAAACTATACAACTCTCGTACCCTCGCGGGTATTCAAGCAACCCAAACTTCCTCCATATGCTTACCCAGTCATATGTTGGTATACCCCAGCAAGCCCCTGAAGACACCCCTTGCCTACCACAGCACCCACCATTCGTTTGACCTTTAACGGGGACACCTTTTAACCATTTAAAAAAACCCCTCAAAAATCCTCAAAATCCCAAACCCCTTCCCACCCCCCCATTTTCGGGGCACCCTCCATTACCCTACCTACCCTGACTCCTCATTCCCCCAGCCGATAATCTTTGTTAATATAAAAACCATTACCTTGCCCAAGACATAGGCCAAGCCCCCCACGTCTCCCTCCGTATCCCCACGCCTTGCTAAAAACCATGCCCCCCCAAAACCCCCACACTCCCTTTTAGAACCTTCCCGGTTTTCTGAATATCCCTGCCTTTTTAAAGGGAAACACCTCACCACCCCCACACCTTACTAAAAACCAGAGAGTTGACCACTAAAACTCTCTGCGTAATTTTCCCATCCCTAGCCCTTAAGCCCCTAGCCACCCAAAACCCGCCTAACTAATTCCGAATTTACTTCCTATTTTCCTGCACTTCCCCCATGTACCATATTCCAAAAAAACCTTAATTCGTCCCCCTACTGACCCCCCCAAAACCCCCCCCCAAAACCCCCTCCCACCAACCCCCCAAAACCTCTTAATATCTCACCCTTCATTAAATTAAATTCCTACCTCGCCCCAAAAATCTGAAATCCCCAAACTTCCTAATTTTTTAAATTTTTAAGACGTGCATTACGCCCCCCAAAATTTCCCCCCCCCCCCACCCCCCAATAAAATCATCCCCTCATCCACCACCCAAAAAAGGGGTTCTGTACCAGGCAAACAAAAACTGAGAAGTGGACACCCCTGCCTCAAACCCCCTCCATCATACTGGGTCCCCCAACTTACCATTAACCTGTACCCTAAAACTGCTCCCTCATACGGTTTTCACCCATCTCACCACCTTTTTCCCCCAAACCAGCTGTTCCAAACAAACTTTTAAGAAACCCTATTCACACAATCATACCATTAGCCAATCTAACCAAGTATTCCCCCCCCCCCGGGGCGTCCTCATAAAACCCTTATTGACTATGCCCCCCCCCATACTTCTTCCCCCAATGCCAAACTTCCCCAGACCATGATCCCAGAACCTTTTCATCTATTGCCCAAATTTTAGCATAAATTTTAAAATCTGCACCAAAGGTATTGCTCTTAAAAAATTCAATACTTTCCCATCCCTTTTTCTTCGCACCAACAAACGATCCCTGTTTTCTTTTTGGGCTTCCCCATCCTCCCACTGCTCCCATATGATCAAAAACTTCCACTAACCCTTACCCAATGCATTCCCCCCTAAACTCATAAAAATCATTCGGTATTCCTCAAATGCCCGGGGTCTTTCCCGACTCATCCCAAACCCCCCCCCCACCCCTCCCCAAACCCCCCCTCCCGCATTTCCTTTCCCTTGTCCCTACAATATATTTTGCATAACCCCAAAACCTCCCACGAAACTTCCTTGTTTTTTCCCCTCCCCCTTTCTCCAAAAAAATAATCAGCATAAACCCCAATACTCTGTATCTAAGACCTTGACCCACACATAACCCCCCCCCCCCCATCAGCGACCCCTAATGCCTATGGGTCACCATCTGCCTTTCCCTAAATTTTTCTTAGGACTAACCTGTGGGCGATCACCCTTTAAAACCCCTCAATCCTCCCTAACTCTAACGCGTTTAAACCCTTTTATTATGTAATCCTTTAATCCTATCCTTAAGCCATCCAACTCACCCGCACTCTCCCTTCCCCCCCCCCCCCATAAACAGCATTCACTGCCCCCCAGGTAGTTTTGCAAAACCCTATTCCCCTTTCCTTTCCTTTTCCCCGTATCCTAAAAAAAATTGCTATTGCTGTCTTTTCCGATCTCCCACCAGTCAAGCAAATCCATCCCACCCCTCCCCACCCTCCCAGCAAGTCTCCACCATTCCTCAAAGGAAAGAGCCTTCATCCCCCCCCTGCAGAAGCCCCATTCAATTTCCAATACCAGCATTAAAGCGAAAATATACCTCCCCCCCGCAGACGCTTAAAACACCGCCCCATGATCCCAAAAACGCCAAAAATCCCCCTTAAACCCAAACCCCCGTTTTTATTAAAGCCCCCAATTTCCCCCGATAAATGTGACCCCTTCCCCCCCCCCAAATTTTTTTTCAAATCATTTTTTTTCAAAATCCCTTTTTTTCCCCCACTCCTGCCCCCCCGGGTTCACATTTCCCCATCCTAAACCACAATTCCAAACACCTCCAATTTAAATTAGGAAGGTAAAACCCCCAATAAAAACTCCCAAAAAACCCCTACAAAACAAATTTCTCAAAAAACTCGTAAATTTTAAAAAACCCCAAAAACATCCTCCCCCCCCCTCCCCATCCCCTTCAATCCCCCCTCCCCCCCCCCCCCAAATACAGAAAGGGGGTCCCTTTACAAACTACGCAAAAACCCCCCTTTAATTGCGCATTTACAAAAACATTTTAAAACCCCTCAAAAACCTTCACTCCCCCTAACTCCTCAAAAAAACACCACACAAAACCTTCTAAAACCACTCCCAAACCCCCTTTTTAAATTTAAGCCCCTTGACATTTTTTACCACTTAATTTCAAAACTTACCCCCATGGTTATCTTCTCACTTACCTTTTCCCTACCTTTTGTACCATTTTTACCTTTTTTCTAACCTGGCCCCCAGTCCCTTCCCCCCCCCCTGATTTCCCCCTTCAAACCCCCTCCCCCGCCCTTTTTCCTTTTTCCCCCAAACTCCCAGCTTTCTTCCCCCCCCATGTTAAAACCTCCCCGGTAAAACCCCCGTCCTTTTTCTAGCCTCCCCTAAAATCTACCCGCACTCCTTGGACTCTTACCACCACTTCCTGTCCTCTTGGCATTCCTCGAACCCTTCACCCGTCCTGCTGCCAACCATCAGCTGTATCTCACTTGTTCCAGGACCATCCTCCCCCGGCCACCGTCTCTCGGAAAAAAAACTCCTTTACACCGCATCCAGCAATTCCCGGGTAGACCTTTTTCCCCTCCACCCCTCCCTCAGGCGAGGGGGGGCCCCCCCCCTGTCACCTCTGGGATGGAACACAGGGACCCACCCCGTATTCCGTTTTACCTCTTCACTCCTCGACCCTTTGTCACTGGGTTCCCCCTCTCCCAATGGCATCAAAACAGGGCTCTGCTCCACGCCAACGACCAGGACCCTGGGAGCTGCCTTTTAGGACAGTGAGCGCCATTGAAAATAGCCCAAAGTCGACAGGGCTTTCTCTGGCCGGGATAGTGTAAAAAAAAACCCGCGCCTGGACTCCACCAACTGACGAGGGGTGGATAGGCCTACCAAAGTCATTTTTGGGGTAAAGAGCCCTCAGGTCGTCCCCTTTTTGGCCCTTCTGTCCCTACTCCCTCGTTCCGAATGGATTTACCAAGTTTTTGAATACCCCCGTATACTAACGCCTTTGCCCCGAAAGGGACATTCCTACCTCACCCCCGTTAGTACCGGATACGTCATCATAACGACGTCCATGCCAGTTCACCCCACCACCCCCCCTGATACCCTTTAAAAAGTCTGTCGTAGACGCCTACGATTTAGTTTTAGGAATTCTTGGTCATCCCATTCAAGGCCCAAACCCTAACTTCCTCGTTGGGACACCCTGGCGCCCTGATATAGAGGTAGCAAAGTAGCACTTGCTCCGTAAGCGTGCCACGTACCAGCTGTAACAAACAGGTTAATCCCTTTTTTCCCCCTCGGTACGCCCTTTTGTTTCAGTTGTAAAGGTCACCACCAGAGGGCGGTGTAGCTACTAGGCGGGCCGTCCTCTCTCCCCGGAGGTCGAGAACGAATGAGGCATTTTTTTTTTGAACGAGTGTTTCTTAATATAAGATAAATGCGGGATAGGGAACGTGGAATTGTTGTTTCTTTTTAATGGATAACATGTCTAGTTTTGTAACTAGCATACATACATATAAATATTATTTTTTTGTTTTTTAAATAAAAAATAAAAAAAAAAGTGTTAAGTAGGGTTATTGGTGAGGGAAGAAATGCCGGGCTGTAAATAAGAAATATATCTCGTTTAAGTTAATGTTTAATAGAATGACTATTATTTTCATTTTATGGGAGAAAAATTTTGTTTCCAAAACTGGAAATTATATTTTTAAAAATATTTCAAAAATTTCTATTGTGTAAGTTCACTTTTGGGTGAATGTAGTGTATTGAAGTGGGGGGGACGAAAAAAATTAAAAATGTATGAGGAAGTGAGGGGGACGAATGTAGTGTATGGAAGTGGGTGGGACGAATGGTGTTGGAAGTGAGGTGGACAATGTAGTGTATGGAAGGGAGGTGGACATGTAGTGTAGGAAGTTTTAGGTGGGACGAATGTTGTGTAGGAAGTGAGGTGGGACGAAATTTTTGTAAAGGAATGAGGGGGGACGAAGTATGTATGGAAATGAGGGGGGACGAATGTAGTAAAAGGAAGTGAGGGGGACAATTTTTAGTTGGGGGAAATGAGGTGGGACGAATGTTGATGGGAAATGAGGGGGACGAATGTTGTATGGGAATGAGGGGGGACGAAGTATGTTTGGAAGTGAGGTGGACGAAAATAGTGTATGGAAGTGAGGTGGGACGAAGTTTTGGAAAAGTGAGGTGGGGGCGAATGTAGTGTATGGAAGGAGGTGGGACAAGTATTATGGAAGTGAGGGGGACGAAAGTAGTGTAGGAAGTGAGGGGGGACGAATGTAGTGTATGGAATGAGGTGGGACGAATGAGTGTGGGAAATAGGTGGACGAATGTAGTGAGGAAGTGAGGGGGCGAAGTAGGTATGGAAAGGGGGTGGGACAATGTAGTGAAGGAAGTGAGGTGGGACGAATGTATGATGGAAGGAGGTGGGACGATGTAGTGATGGAAAAGAGGGGGGACGAATTGTT
>NW_026475507.1:0-11058 GCF_026875155.1 Cherax quadricarinatus
AAGATGTTTTCTAATGGTAGTTTTGAAGGTGATGAATGTGTCTGCAGTTCTAGAGTTCTCAGGTAGGTATTCCAGATTTTAGGGCCTTTGACATACATTGAATTTTTGTAAAGGTTTAGTCGGACACGGGGAATGTCGTAGAGATGTTTGTGTCTGGTGTTATGCCTGTGGGTTCTGTCACAACTATCAAGAAAGCGTTTTAGGTCAAGGTTGATATTAGAGTTTAAGGCCCTGTAGATGTAGATTGCACAGTAGTAAGTGTGGATGTACTGAACAGGGAGTAAGTTTAGGTCTATGAAGAGTGGGGGGGGTGTTGCCAGGGATGGGATTTAGTGATTATTCTTACTGCAGCTTTTTGTTGGGTTATTATTGGCTTTAGGTGTGTTGCTGCAGTTGATCCCCAAGCACAAATAGCATAGGTGAGGTATGGATAAATAAGTGAGTGGTATAGTGTGAGAAGGGCATTTTGCGGCACGTAGTATCGTATCTTGGAGAGGATCCCAACCGTTTTGGATACTTTTTTGGTTATATGCTGGATATGGGTGCTGAAATTCAGGTTGTTGTCAAGGTATAAGCCTAGGAATTTGCCCCCATTATTTCTGGTAATTAGAGTGTTGTCAATCTTAATGTTAATTTGTGCATCTCCTGCTCTGCTACCAAACATAATATAGTAGGTTTTGTCAGTGTTAAGCGTAAGTTTATTGGCTGTCATCCAAGTCGATATTTTGATCAGCTCCTCATTCACATGGTGTTGAGGGTGGCAAGATTAGGGTGAGAGATGACATAAGTCGTGTCGTCAGCAAAGAGAATGGGTTTCAGGTGTTGGGATACGTTTGGAAGGTCATTGATGTATATGAGGAAGAGCAGGGGACCAAGGACACTTCCCTGCGGAACTCCAGTATCAAGTGGCCGTGTTGCTGATGCTGTGTCTTTAATGGTGACATACTGATACCTATTAGTAATGTAAGATTTGAAATAAGCAAGCGCATGGCCTCTTATACCGTAATGATCAAGTTTGTGGAGTAGGATGTCGTGGTCTACTGTGTCAAAAGCTTTTCTTAGGTCAATAAAAATTCCTAGTGGATATTCCTTATTTTCCAATGCTGTGTAAAGCAGATCTAGCATTTTTATGATTGCATCATTAGTGCTTTTATTTTTCCTGAATCCAAATTGGCAGGGGTTGAGTATGTTTTGAGCCGTTATAAATGAATACAGTCTCCTGTGCACGAGTTTCTCAAAGATTTTGGATAGCAATGGTAAGTTAGATATTGGCCTATAGTTGTTTAAGTCTGTAGGGTCACCACCTTTATGTATTGGTGTAACCCTTGCCATCTTGAGTAGTTTCGGGAAGGTGCTAGTCTCTAGTGACTTGTTAAAGAGTAATGAAATAGCATGCGAAAGGACATGGGCCGCTCGCTTGTACAGTAATGGTGGGACATGAGACAGATTCCCCGAGTTATTTTTAAGTGACTTTATAATCTCGGTGACTTCCGTGGGCTCAGTTGGTGCAAGATAGAAGGAATTAGGGAAATTCCCATCTAGGTAGTCCCCGGCATGGGCATTGGTATGTGGGATTTTACTGGCGAGATTAGATCCTATGGTTGAGAAGAAGTCGTTTATCTTGTTAGCTGTGTCAGTGGGATGTAGTGGTGTTTCATTAGGTTTAGTTAGGACAATATTCTTGGTTTTTCTCAGTTTGTGGGTCCCTAGAATCTGAGAGAGTGTTTTCCAGGTCTTTTTTATATCTCCTCTAGTGTCTGTGAATCTACTGGAGTAGTATAGTTGTTTGGCTTTCTTTATTACTTTGGTGAGAGCTGATGAATAGTGTTTAAGAATATCTTTGTGTATTAAGCCTTGTCTATATTGCTTTTCATATTGGTGTTTCTTGTCAATGGATTTCAGAATGGTGCTGGTTAGCCATGGGCAACCAAGCCGTTTGTTTGTGATCTGTTTTGTTTTTATAGGACAATGTTTGTTGTATAGTCTAAGTAATTTGTTAAGAAAAATGTCTGTCCAGTCATCAATACCATTGGCCTTGGAGAATTCTGTAGGCCAGTCAACAGTCTCTAGGTCAGCTGTGAACTTCCTTACTGAGGCCTCGTCATGGAGTCTAAATGAGACTTTGTTGTATTCAAGTGGTGGTTTACTAATGTTTGTCAGGAGGAAGGTAGGGTAGTGGTCTGTAGTGCTATCTGTGATTATCCCTGATTTAAGGGGGGCTAGTATATTGGTCCATATGTGGTCTATTATGGTTGCACTGTCTCAGTGACCTGTTGGTTTAGTTTATGTTGGTATGAGAAGTGTGTTTGTTCATATAGTTTGATGAAAGTCAGTTACTGGCTGATCATCTCGTAAGTCCTAGGTTTGATGTTGAAGTCTTCCAGCTAAGAAGAAGGTGGTGCTTATTTCATTGACTGTTTGTTATTAGTGACTTTAATTTCACTCACTGAAATTTTGGATGTTTGTGTGAGGTATCCGGTAAATGCAACCGATATCTTAAAGGCGTCTTAAGGTTTTTTACAGTAAAATTAGCAATATGTAATTCCCCGTAATTCTCACTAAAGCAAGTGTGCTAAGACAAGAAATTGGGTTAGAGTAATAGATAGCAATAACCACCCCCCCCAACTTGGTTTTGGGTCTGCAGTTGTGAATTGCTGTGTATCCTGGTAGCGGTAGATTCTATTGTGTCCCTGCTTAAAGCCAGGCTCAGTAAGATAATGCAGGAGAAGGGTGTCTTTAGTGATTCAAGGAGTGCTAAAGGTCATCATACGTTTGCTTAAAGGGACATATGTTGTAGTTAAGTACTGAAAACTTTTAGCATTGTTAAGGATAGTGCTGCTGTGATGCTGTGTAATAAGGGCAGTTTACTTTCCAAATAGTTTTGAATTGGGTGCAGATTATTGAGGTTTAGATCAGGTCAACGTGATCAATCATCTCTAGGGTTAAATTATGGTTATTTATATCCTGAGATTGTGTGTTGATTTCTAGGTACTGATATCTGTAATGGTAAGGAAGTTTGGACAAGTGAATAGCTAGAGTATTTTGGTCATGTAGAGTATAGTCACTACTACAACATAATGAAGTGATGTTGTCTATGTGTTGTGCTGGAATGAACTAAAGTACAACTAGGTATAAAACTAGTAATAAAAAAACTAATTAAAAATAGAACAAGACTCCACTTGTACTTTGGCACTAGGTCTAATAATGAACTTTTGTGGAGTCTATGTTTTGAGCTAGAATGAGCTATAGTACAATAGGTTTTAATCTAATTATATAAAAATACAAATAAAAAATACACTAGTCCCATCACATAGTAAATTGCACTATGGTCTAATAATAGTGAAATTTGTATTGTCTATGTATTGAGTTAAATGGGAGCTATGGTACAACTGAATTAAATCTAATAATATAAAAATACTAATTAAAAATAGCACCCATCTCTCACTAGTAATTGCACATGGGTCTAATATAGTGAATTGGGTATTGACTATGTATTGGAGCTAGAAAGAGCTATAGTACAACTTAGGTTTAGTCTAATAATATAAAAATACAAATTACAAATAGCACCAGTCTCTCACTAGTAATTGCACTATGGTCTAGTATATGAATTTTGGTATTGACTATGTATTGACAAGAATAGCTATGGTATCAACTGAATTTATCTAATAATATAAAATAACAAATTACAAAAACAATTGGATTTTGAGAACCAACTCCCCCAGACTTAGTCCGGGGGCCCCAGCGGGATACCCCACCCCCGACTGCTCCAACCCCCGCCCGCCGAGGTACCCCGCCGTCCCCCCCCCATTACCCCAGCACGACACCACACCCCCCGCGCTCGGCTACCCCCCGCCCCCCCCACCACCTGCAGTCGTACCCCCCCCGGGCTCGCCCACGCCGCCCCCCCCTCCGGGCCCCCCCCCCCAGTGCCGGTGCCCCTTTTGCGACGCTACACCCCCCCCGCCCGCCCGCCCGTCCCACCCGGACTCCCTCTGGCAGGGCCAGACCGGAGCCCCCTCACTTCTGCCAAGGCCGCCCGACTGCCCCCGCCCCGGGGTGGGGACCACCCGTTACGCCCTTGCGGGCCGCCCAAAAAACGGTGCGTCCCGGGTGGCCGCTGAGGGAGTCCGGACTAGCCATTCTCACACAAGTAATGCACTATGACTAGTAAATTGAATTTGGTATTGTCAATGAAATGAGCTTAGAATGAGCTATAGTAAAAACTGTGATAATCTAATAATATAATAAAGGCACAGACTCCTCATTTGTTAATGCACAAAGGACTTATATAATAGTTACAAGAATTAGTGTATAATTAGATTAAATTGACAGAAAAATACAAAAATATGGTAGCAAATAATAATTGAAAAAAAAAATGATAAAAATAACAATGGCAATGACTTGTTATAATTGCTAGTAAGAGGTAGACTAGGATAATATAAAAGAATGTAGTTGAAGATACTAGAATAAAAAAGTATGGAATAAAAGATGGTCATAAAAGAAGTTTAAATAATAAGCTTGATCAATATAGTTTAAAGTTAAATTGGGCAATAATAGGGATTTAGAATAAGCATTGTGCAATTGAGTATTTTTTTAGGAGTGAGGTAAATTATTGAAGACAAGTTATGGTTAGTTTATAATAAAAATAAGATGGAACAGTGATGTGGGTAAGTTGTAAAATAAAGAGATAGATTCTGTAGATATTAAACACAATTCAAGAACTAGGAGTAGAATGGTCGTGAATACAACAATTACAATCAAAAGTAGTTGGGGTTATTAGAAATTTTAGGGGGGCCCAAATTTTATGACAATATAACACAACGGTGACTATGGGTATTATCTGCACTTTACTCTGATTCTGTTAGTCCAGCCTCACTTATAGGAATGTTTTATAAGGTCATGTTCTGTAGAGATAAGTATCTCTTCCCAGTGGGCTGTTTCCTAACTGCGAATTTTTCCATCCACCACAAGCACTGGTGGATTTTTTGGACATTTAGAGCGTATTTTCTTAGCCGAATGTAAAAAGGTTTTGTCTTGTTTTATGTAAGCACTCATTGACGTAAACACAGTTTTGTCATAGAAATAGATGTTTTTTATAGGTTGTTTTCTTTGTAGGCTATTTTGGAATTTTTAACAGCACTGTTTTTTACCTGCTTGGTAGCCCATCATTTGCAATCCCTTAGGTCTTCACTACGTATGTAACGCGTATGTTAAGAGTATAGATATACCAACACTTTATATGTGTTGAAAACATGGGTGGTGAATGTTGCAACAAGGAGAGCGCTGGAGGCCACTGGAGATTTCATGTCTGAAGGCATGTGTGGTGTGACTATATTGCAGAGAATTGACTCACGAAAACGTAATGACACGATGCAAACAAACCATACACAGGGCGGGGATAGAATCGGGCGGTGGGGGGTGTATGGTCTCAAAACTCCAGAACCGTCGCATTAGCCACTGGACCAGCTAGCCACAATAAGATTCGTCCAACTAGGAATATTTCTACACAAACATAGGAAGGTTAGCATAGGCAACCGACTGGAACGCACAAATTGCAAGTTTTTACAGACGAATCTCCATCTAGCGTGGCAGTGACGAACTCTAGCTCAAGTCCTCCATCAAAGCAGTAACATACTTCACGAACGTTATGACAACGATTTGCAATTTTTTTTTTTTTTTGGTTTTTTTGGGGGGGGTCACAGTGGTGCCTATGCTAACCATCCTATGGTGTAGAATTATACCTAGTTGGACGAATCTTATTGTGGCTAGCTGGTCCAGTGGCTAACGCGACGGTCTGGATTTTGAGACTCTCTGATCGCGGTTCTATCCCCTCCGTGATATGGTTTGTTATGCAGAGAATACGTAGTTTGGAAATAGGAGGAATTGTGAGATTACCAAAAATATTATCCAGAGGGCTGAGGACGGGTTGTTGAGGTGGTTTGAACATGTAGAGAGGGTGGAACAAAATAGAATGACTTTGAGAAGTATATAAAACTGTAGTGGAGGGAAAGCTAGGTAGGGGTCAGCCTAGGAGGGTTTGAAAAGGAGAGTGTAAAGAGGTTTTGGTGTCGAGGGCTTGGATCTTCAGCAAGGATGCGTGAGCGTGTTAGATGGGAAGTACAGTGACTGCACTCTGAAGGAGGAGTGTTAATGATGAAATTTTATAAACGTAGTGTAAGCGAACCTCTGGCAAGACAGTGATGGAGTGAATGATGAAAGTTTTTCTTTTTCGGCCCACTCTGCCTTGATGGGAGACAGCCGATGTGTTAATAAAATAAAAAAAATATATAGAAAATATTACAGATCCTCGGGTAAGCATAATTCCGAGAATATTGAATGAGGTGAATATTTCATGATATGCCAGGCATATCACGAATTATGCAGCAGCAATATGAAGTTAACACCTGAAAAAGCTTGCCAAAAAGCTGAAATAATCACATACATATTTGCTAAAGAGATTAAATTCGGAGCTATGGAGCCTGAGTTATGATTTTAGACTAGGGGAATAAACACAATGACATTAGAGAACAGAAGGATCATGGGTGATGTAAAAACGATGTACAAAATATTGAAAGGAACTGATAGATGGGGTAGGAACCCACTGCTTGAGAAGAGAGAATCAGCTATAATGAGGCCTCACCTGGTATTTAAACATAAAGGATTGGTCATATGAATGTTAGGAAATCATTCCTTAACCTAAGAGTTAGAAGAAGAACAAGTCTAAAAAAGAAAGATATGTTAAAGGCAGGATGATGACTTATTATTAAGAATAGTTATGAGTAGGTTCATGTAGCCAAGACCGAGAAACACTGTAGTCCACCAGTAAGGAACTGAGAATCAGGCCTCTTCAAACATTTGGATGTTGGTGATCACACACACACACTCACAACCCATAGACGACACACACCACACACAGTAATGGTTCACACACACACACACATCACACACACACACAACACACACACACACACACACACACAACACAACACACACTCACACACACACACACACACGAGGAACGAGAAGCAAAAGAAAATGAGCAGACCCAGACACAGGAGGAAGGGCAAACACACCCACAGATCTCTCACCAAAAGACTCCACCCGCGACATTCCCAACGCAACTGAGCAACCTTTACTACAACCCACTCACTGTTTTCCCTCTGCCACCAACCCCCATATCACAAACCTCACCCCAACTGCTGTCCCTTATGGGCATTCTGACCCACCCCCATCAACCCAAAAACCCCACCTACACCACAGCCCCATATAGGCCCCCACCAAGGCTCTCGCTCCCCACACCCCCAATAATCTTGCATGACCACAATGATAGAAAAGAAACTAAAGGTTTGGTACACAAACGCGGATGGAATAACGAATAAACATAGGAGTGGAAATGAAAGAATCAGTGAAAATCCCCAGACCATTAAATCATAGCAGTCACAGAATGACAAAACTCGCTGAGACAATAACAGACACCAATCTTCCCAACAGGATAACAGATCTGAGGAAAGATAGAAGGAGTAGAGAGGAGGAGGGGTGCACTGCTTATAAAACACCGAATTGGGGGATTTGAGGAAATGGGAAGGCAATGGACATGATTGGAGAAAGAGAACTACAATGTAGAACAATTCAGTCGGAGAACATAAAGTAGTCATTGGAGTGATGTATATCCGCACCACGAACTGCAGGAGGCCAAGAGAGGAGTAACGAAAGAAAACAACAGGGTATGGTGGACACACTGGCTGAGGTCAAGAAGAGCTCACTCGAGCAGAGCAAAGTTACTGGTAATTGGCGATTTCAACACTGGGAGATCGACTGGGAAAACCTGGAGGCACATGGGGGCCCGAAACATGGAGAGCCAAGATGATGGATTTGGTACTTGAAAACCTCATGCATCAACCATGTCAGGGACACAACCAGAGAGAGAGGGGAGGATGACCAGCAAGACTGGATCTTGTGTTCAACCCTGAGCAGTTCAGAACATTGAGGACATCACTTACGAGAGGCCCTTGGAGCTAGCGATCAGTGGTTTCTGAGTTTTGATTATATAGTAGAGTTACAAGTGGAAAGGTAACAGGAACTGAATGGGACCCAAACTATATAAGGGGGACTACACAGGTATGAGAAACTTCCTGCAGGAGGTTCAGTCGACCAGAGAATGGTAGGAAAATCAGTAAAAACGAGATGATGGAATATTTGGCAACAAAGTGCAAGGAGGTCAGAGGAAAGTTTTGTTCAAGGGAAACAGAAATAATGGGAAGAACCAAAACGAGTCCCTGGTTTACCCGAAGGTGTAGGGAAGGCAAAAACTTAAGTGCAACAGAAATGGTAAAAGGTACAGGAGGCTTAGGACCCAGGAAAACAAGGAGATTAGTAGAAGAGCCAGAAACGAGTAGCACAGATAAGGAGGGAGGGCCCAGCGACAGTATGAAAACGACATAGCATCGAAAGTCAAATCTGACCCGAAACTGTCTGTATAGCACACATTAGGAGGAAGACAACAGTCAAAGACCAGTGATAAGGCTGAGGAATAGAAGGTGGAGAACTCACAAGAAATGATCAAGAGGTATTAGAGCTCAACACAGATTTAAGAAGTATTTACAGTAGAAGACAGGAAGGACTCTGGGGGGATCAGACCAGATGGGGACAACCAACAGTTTGGACGACATACATACATATGAGGAGGAGGTAAGAAATGCTAAGGGGACATCGATACCTCCAAAGGCAATGGGACCGACCAACATCTCCCCGTGGTCCTTAAGAAAGGGAGCAGATATGTTGTGCGGGCTGCCACTTACCACAATCTTCAACACATCCCTGGAACGTGGGCCAACTACCTGAGGTAATGGAAAGGGCAAATGTAGTTTCCCATTTTTAAAAAAGGAGACAGAAAAGATGCACTAAACTATAGACCTGTGTCCATTGACGTGTATAGTATGCAAAATTTATGGAGAAAAGATTATCAGGAGGAGAGTGTGGAGCCCTGGAACGGAACAGGAGTATAAGCCAACCAGCACGGATTCACGGAAGGCAAATCCTGTGTTCACAAACCTCTGGATTTTTATATAAAATAACAAGTAAGACCGAGAGAGAGGGTGGGTTGATTTCATCTTCCTTGGACTGCAAGAAGGCCTTTGACACAGTTCTCACAGAGATTAGTGCAGAAGCTAGAGCATCAGGCGCATATAACAGGAAGGGCACTGCAATGGATCAGAGAAAAACCTGACAGGAAGGCAACAACGAGTCATGGTACTAATGAGGTATCACAGTGGGCACCTGTGACGAGCGGGGTCCCACAAGGGGTCGGTCCTAGGACCAGTGCTATTTTGGGTATAGTGAACGACAATGAAACGGATAGGGTAGACTCTGAGTGTCCCCTGTTGGCTAGATGATGTGAAGTTTAATGAGGAGATTAAATCTATGAGGACCAGGGCAGGACTTCAAAGAAGACCTGGACAGACTGGACACCTGTCCAGCCAAATGGCTTCTCGAAATTAATCCTGCCAAATGCAAAGTCATGAGATAGGGAAGGGCACAGGAAGACCACAGACAGAGTATAGGCTAGGTGGCCAAAGACTGCAAACCTCACTCAAGGAGAAAGATCTTGGGGTGAGTATAACACCGAGCATGTCTCCGGAAGCACACATCAATCAGATAACTGCTGCAGCATATGGGCGCCTGGCAAACCTGAGAACAGCATTCCGATACCTTAGTAAGGATATTCAAGACACTGTACACCGTGTATGTCAGGCCCATACTGGAGTATGCAGCACCTGTTTGGAACCCACACTTGATAAAGCACGTAAAGAAACTAGAGAAAGTACAAAGGTTTGCGACCAAGGTTAGTTCCAGAGCTAAGGGGAATGTCCTATGAAGAAAGATTAAGGGAAATCGGACCTGACGACACTGGAGGACAGGAGGGTCAGGGGAGAACATGATAACGACATATAAAATACTGCGTGGAATAGACAAGGTGGACAAAGACAGGATGTTCCAGGGAGGGGACACAGAAACAAGAGGCCACAATTGGAAGTTGAAGACACAAATGAGTCAGAGAGATAGTAGGAAGTATTTCTTCAGTCATAGAGTTGTAAGGCAGTGGAATAGCCTAGAAAATGACGTAGTGGAGGCAGGAACCATACACAGTTTTAAGACGAGGTTTGATAAAGCTCATGGAGCGGGGAGAGAGAGGGCCTAGTAGCAACCGGTGAAGAGGCGGGGCCAGGAGCTAGGACTCGACCCCTGCAACCACAAATAGGTGAGTACAAATAGGTGAGTACACACACACACAGGAACTTGAAGCGGTGATTATACCTGATAGCAAACAATTCCGTTAGCATAGAACATGGTGCCGTAAGTCAGAAAAGTGAGAAAAGATCAAGTATTTCACTAGTTAATTTTGTATAGCCGGGTTTGCTAGAAGCCTACAAGGGGCATCCGGGCATAATGCCTCAGGCATCTGGTGTTGCCAGAATGGCTCACAAATACAGTTAACAGCAACAAGATAAAGTTGTGGTCGTAAAACAAGGAAATAAGTGCGAGTATCCGGATAGTGATGATCTTAGTGCAGCGATAAGGTTATCTAGTGAATGATCAAGATGAGGTAAAAAAAAAAAGCACAAAGTAGACAGACATAAATAATGTTTTGAGGATATCCCTCCAAGAGAGAACCTGCAATAATGGATTCAAATTAGATAACTTTAGATTTAGAAAGGATATAGGAAAGTACTGATTGGGTAAAAGGGTAGTAGAAGAGTGGAACAGTCTGCCTAGTAGGGTTATTGAAGCTAACTAAACCCATTGGGTAGTTTTCAAATTTTGGATGGATAAATACATGAGTGAGAGGGGTTGGATTTGAGTGGGATTTGCACGTGAGTAAATAGAACTATCAAACACATGTGCAACATTTGGATATCTTTAATGAGAAAACGTTTCATAAGAACATAAGAAAGGAGGAACACTGCAGCAGGCCTGTTGGCCCATACTAGGCACGTCCTTGACAGTCCTTCCCACTAACAAAAAATTTTCCAACCCTTTTAAAAACTACCAAAAAAGAAT
>NW_026475508.1:0-10139 GCF_026875155.1 Cherax quadricarinatus
TTTTTTGATGAGGTTTGCAGTTTTTTGGCCCCTGCCTATACTCGTCGGGGTCTTCTGTGCCCCTCCCCATCTTATGACTTTGCATTTGGCAGGATTAAATTCGAGAAGCCATTTGCTGGCCAGGTGTCAGTCTGTCCAGGTCTCTTTGAAGCCCTTTGCCTGGTCCTCATCAGATTTAATTCTCCTCATTAACTTCACATCATCTGCAAACAGGGACACTTCTGAGTCTAACCCTTCCGTCATGTCGTTCACATATACCAAAAATAGCACTGGTCCTAGGACCGACCCCTGTGGGACCCCGCTCGTCACAGGTGCCCACTGTGATACATCATTACGTACCATGACTCGTTGTTGCCTCCCTGCAGGTATTCTGTGTGTGTGTGTGTGTGTGTGTGTGTGTGTGTGTGTGTGTGTGTGTGTGTGTGTGTGTGTGTGAGTGTGTGTGTGTGTGTGTGTGTGTGTGTGTGTGTGTGTGTGTGTGTGTGTGTGTGTTTTGTGTTATGGTATGAGTGTGAGTGTGTGTGTGTGTGTGTGTGTGTGTGTGTGTGTGTGTATGAGTGTGTGTGTGTGTACTCACCTAGTTGAGGTTGCAGGGTCGAGTCCGAGTGTGTGTGCGTGTGTGTGTATGAGTTTGTGTATGTGTGTGTGTGTGTGTGTGTTTATGTGTGTTTATGTGTGTGAGTGTGTGTATGAATTTGTATGTGTGTGTGTGTGTGTGTGTGTGACTCAACAATCAATATTTGCACCAATAACTCACTACAGTTGTGACCGGGTGTGGAAGTGTGAATTGCTCATTACTCTAAAATTTGTTCATGATTGTAGCCATGTATAAACGTAAGTAACCATTCTTACAGTATTCATTACCTTTGTAACTTGTGAGTTCATTACCTTTGTAACTTGTGAGTTCATTACTTTGTACCTAGTTCAGCCATCAGAACTTTGGGGCCCGGTCCCTGGACCCATTGTGTACCTCTATAATCTGTTAATACCTTTGTAATTTGTCATGATTGTGACTAGACCTACCTGGAGTTCATTACCTTTGTAAATTGTGAGTTCATTACCTTCGTAAATTGTGAATTCATTACCTCTGTAACTTGCTCAGCTATCAAAACTTTGAGGCCCAGTCCCAGGACCCATTATGTACCTCTGTAATCTTTTGACTACCGCCCACAGGATGGGTATGGGGTGCATAATAAACATATTAAACTAAAAAAAATAAAACTTGATACGTTTTTTCCTACGCTGTGTTGCTGCGAGTTGGAAATAACTTGGTTTATGTTTGGTCTCAGTGCCGACGTACATTGTACTCCTTCAAAACTGCAACAGTTTCACAAGACTTTATCACCTGCTTGTACAATGTACTTTGCGTCTCCGTCTTCACTAAACACCAGCCTCACTCTCCACTTTTCCTTCCATAACAGAAGGGTATAACAGAAAAATTAAAAGATTAGAAATAAAATTTGAGCAAATTTTGACATGTAAATTATTACAGGTAACAAAATACTTAACTTTAAGTGACTCAAAATGAGGGTTTATTAATTTTACTATATGTATTTCAGGTTGCTGTGGGCCGCATAAAATCTTGTGGTGGGACGCGTGTGGCCCACGGGCCGCAGTTTGGACACCCCTCACTTAGGACAAAGCTTAAAATCTATCGAACAGATGCATATCTCTTAAGTCTATGGTTACCGACTACTGCTCGCCACAGATCAGACATCGATATACTATTCATTGTATATACATCCTTCGTATACCACAAAATAAGTATTTTTTGTGCAAATTGTTATTTTGGAAGAAATCAATGAACAACCTGGTTGATCAGGCCCTAGTCCACTAGGAGAGCTGGTAGAGGACCGGGCCGCAGGGGCGTTGACCCCCGGAACGACCTCCAGGTAGACCCCAGGTAATATATCTCTTTTGGTTGGGCAGCACATGAGCCAATCAACGCTCAGTACTGAGTAGCGCCTCACACCTAGCAGTGTAAACAAAGACGTCTGTGCCATCACCATGGTTGAGGTTGTCTTAGGTTTTAAGTTAGGTTAGGTGGGTTTCATTACCATGGATAATTTTTTTATTATTTGCACAAGGAAATATTATCTGAACTGCAAAACCAGCTTAATATTTTACAATGCAACTTATAGTTAATGGCCGAAATAAGCCCATCAGCGGTCGTAAACTAATACTGATAATGTGAGCAATAAGAAAATGGGAAAGCACAACACTAAAGAAAATGCGAGGCAGCTTGCTGGGGGTGACTACCGTGAAGGCTGCCGTCTCTTATTTAGTTACCTAGAATAATAATGGTAATAAAAATAGTGTATATTTCTGTGAGCCGTACAAAAAATATAGTTAAATGTATTAGTACAATAGCAGACATAATAAAGCCATTAACAAGCTTTGATGACTTCCGATAATTTTTCTATTCCTGGAGCCCGGCCATAGGCCAGGCTCATCTGGTGTTTGCCTGGTCAACCAGGCTGTTGCTGCTGGTGGCCAGCTGTCCCACATATCCATCAAAACCTGGTTGATCTGGCACCTGACGACTTCTACACTTGTCTCAGCAGTGTTTCTGATATCCTCTGGTAAGATGATGAATAGTCTGGTACCCCAGGCACAATGCATTTCGAGCAACAAATCATAAGGTTTACATATTACTTAGGAACTAGACACAGACTTTCAAGTAGGACATCTTGTGCAGTTAACTATAATCGTAAGTACAATAAGAAGGGCGTTGCTGCTCCTGGATGATAAATGGGGTTGTACTGGCGATACACAACCCTGGAAGGGCTGGATGACAGCAGTGAGGAGGCAACGATGGACGGGAAGAATGAGAGAGAGAGAACTCTTAGCATGTCAATAAAATTAGGAATCCTCAACCTGTAGATAGCTTGTTAATAAAGCTAGGGATTCTTAACCTAACCTCAAAAACCTGTGTAAAAAGAGAGGGGAGAGAGGGGAGAGAGAGAGAGAGAGAGTAGATACAAGCCAATAACACAACGAAAGCTGAATACTACATAATTAAACATAGACGTATGTTGTTGGGAGCACGGGTCACTCTTGACTGGTGGCGGTACATGCTACTCTTGACTATGCTCTTTGTATATATATAAATATATAATATTTATATATATAAATGTGTGTGTGTGTGTGGTGTGGTGTGGTGTGTGTGTGTGTGGTGTGTGTGTGTGTGTGTGGTGTGTGTGTGTGTGCGTGTGTGTGTGTGGGGTTTGTGTGTGGTGTGTGTGTGCGTGTGTGTCGTGTCAAATGTGTAAAACGGGTCAATTAGCAAGAACCATTTAAAATTAAGTACTTTCTACAATTTTCTCTTATACGTTTTAAAGATATATTTTTTTCATTTTATATAAATGTAAAAATTAATAATTTTGAAAAACGTTCAAAACGAGAGATTCAAGCCAGTGATGATCCTTTCAAATCACTTGTTCTCTCTAGGCTGGAATACTGTTTGTACATTAACATCTCCGTTCAAAGCAGGTGAAATCGCAGATCTAGAGAGTGTACAGAGATCCTTTTACTGCACGTATAAGTTCTGTCAAGCACCTTAACTACTGGGAACGCTGGAAGCACTTGACTTGTACTCGTTGGAACGCAGGAGGGAGAGAGATATCATAATCTACACTTGGAAAATCTTGGAAGGAATGGCCCCCAAATCTGCACACAGAAATCACTCCTACGAAAGTAAAAGACGGGGCAGGCGATGCAAAATTTACCCCAAATTAGTGGCGGTTATCTCTCAGACAAGAGTGGCTGGTTATCTCTCAGACAAGAGGTCTGTTTATCTCTCAGACCAGAGTGGTTCGATTATCCTCAGACAATAGTGGCTGGTTATCTCTCAGACAAGGGTGATTGGTTATCCTCACACAACAGGGGACTGTATCTCTCGGACAAGAGTGGCTGGTTATCTCTCAGACAAGAGTGACTGATTATCTCTCAGACAAAAGTGACTAGTTATCTCTCAGACAAGAGTGGCTGGTTATCTCTCAGACAAGAGTGACTGGTTATCTCTCAGACAATAGGGGCTGGTTATCCTCAGACAAGAGTGGCTGGTTATCTCTCAAACAAGAGTGGCTGGTTATCTCTCAGACAAAGTGGCTGTTTTTCCCCTCAGACAAGATTGGCGGTTATCCTCAAACAAGAGCGGCTGTTTATCTCCAGGCAAGAGTGGCTCGTTATCTCTCAGACAAGAGTGGCGGGTTTATCTCTCAGACAAGAGTGGCGGGTTATCTCTCAGACAAGAGTGGCTGGTTACTCTCAGACAAGAGTGGCCGGTTATCTCTCAACAAGAGTGGCTGGTTATCTCTCAGACAAGAGTGGCTGGTTATCTCTCAGACAATAGTGGCTGGTTATCCTCTGACAAAGTGGCTGGTTATCTCTCAGACAAGAGTGCCTTTTATCTCTCAGACAAGAGTGGCTGGTTTTCTCTCAGACAAGAATGGCTGGTTATCTCTCGGGCAAGAGTGACCGTTATCTCTCAGAAAGAGGGGGCTGGTTATCTCTCAGGCAAGAGTGGCGGGTTTATCTCTCGGGCAAGAGTGGCTGGTTATCTCTCAGATAAGAGTGGCTGGTTATCTCTCAGGCAAGAGTGGCTGGTTATCTCTCAGGCAAGAGTGGCTCGTTATCTCTCAGACAAGATGGCTGGTTATCTCTCAGGGCAAGAGTGGCTCGTTATCTCTCAACAAGAGTGGCTGGTTATCTCTCAGGCAAGAGTGGCTGGTTATCTCCAGGCAAGAGTGGCTGGTTATCTCTCAGACAAGATGGCTGGTTATCTCCAGACAAAGTGGCTGGTTTATCTCTCAGACAAGAGTGGCGGGTTATCTCTCAGGCAAGAGTGGCGGTTATCTCTCAGACAAGAGTGGCTGGTTATCTCTCAAACAAGAGTGGCTGGTTTAAACTCTCAGACAAGATGGCTGGTTACTCTCAGACAAGAGTGGCTGGTTATCTCTCAGACAAGAGTGGCTGGTTATCTCTCAGACAAGGACTGTATCCTCGGGCAAGAGTGGCTGGTTATCCCCAGAAAAGTGACTGTATCTCTCGGGCAAGAGTGGCTGGTTATCTCTCAGGCAAGAGTGGCGGGTTATCTCTCAGGCAAGAGTGGCTGGTTATCTCTCAACAAGAGCGGCTGGTTATCTCTCAGACAAGAGGGCTCGTTATCTCTCAGACAAGAGTGGCTGTTATCTCTCAGACAAGAGTGGCTTGGTTACTCTCAGACAAGAGTGGCTGGTTATCTCTCAGACAAGAGTGACTGGTTTATCTCATCAACAGTGACTGCATCTCCAGACAGGAGGGGCTGGTTATCTCATACAACAGTGACTGCATCTCTCAGACAAGAGTGGCTGGTTATCTCATAAACATGACTGCATCTCTCAACAGGAGTGGCTGGTTATCTCATACAACAGTGACTGCATCTCTCAGAAAAAGAGTGGCTGGTTATCTCATACAACAGTGACTGCATCTCTCAGACAATGCACAATAAACAGCACAAAAAAGCGTGTATGTTTACCTCAAGTTTGGTGGGGGTGGATGAGGGGTGGTAATGGGTGGTGGGTGGTAATGGGTGGGGGGTTTTGTAATGGGTGGTGGGGTTGTAATGGGTGGTGGGTGGTATACGTGGGGGAGTTGTAGTGGGGTAGGTGGTAAGGGGTGGTTTACCTGGAGTTTACCCTGGAGAGAGTTTCGGGGTGAGTGGAAAATGGGTGGGGGGTGGTAATACGTGGTGAGTTGTAGTGGTGGTAGGTGGTAATGGGTAGGGGAGTGGTAATGGGTGGCGGGTTTTTAATGGGTGGTGGGTTGTAATGGGTGGCGGGTGGTAATGGGTGGTGTGTTGTAATAAGTGGTGGGTGGGTGGTAATGGGGTGGGTGGTAATAAGGGGGTGAGTTGTAGTGGTGGTGGGTGGTACGGGGTGGTGGGGGGTAATGGGTGGGGGTGGTAATGGGTGGTGTGTTGTAATAAGTGGTGGGTGGGTGGTAATGGGTGGTGGGTGGTAATAATGTGAGTTGTAGTGGTGGTGGGTGGTAATGGGTGGGGGGGTGGTAATGGGTGGTGGGTGGTACTGGGTGGTGGGGGGTACTGGGTGGTGGGTGGTACTGGGTGGTGGGGGGTAATGGGTGGCGGGTGGTAATGGGGGGTGTGTTGTAATAAGTGGTGGGTGGGTGGTAATGGGGGTGGGTGGTACTGGGTGGGGGGTGTACTGGGTGGTGGGTGGTAATGGGTGGGGGTGGTAATGGGTGGTGTGTTGTAATAAGTGGTGGGTGGGTGGTAATGGGGGTGGGTGGTAATAAGTGGTGAGTTGTAGTGGTGCGGGGTGGTAATGGGTGGTGGGGTGGTAATGGGTGGTGGGTGGTAATGGGTGGTGGGTGGTAATGGGTGGGGGGTGGTAATGGGTGGGGGGGTGGTAAGGGGTGGGAGGTGTTGGGTATCAAGGACAACACTGAATCACTATGATGCTTTAACACTATATAAAAAGAGGTACATATTATCAGTCTTATTCAACACAAACTGTGGTTCAGGAAGACGTGTAAGCTGTGACTCAACTCAACGCAACACCTTGACAGACGACCACACAACACTGAGTTTACCTGGAGTTTACCTGGAGAGAGTTCCGGGGGTCAACGCCCCCGCGGCCCGGTCTGTGACCCGGCCTCCTGTGGATCAGAGCCTGATCAACCAGGCTGTTACTGCTGGCTGCACGCAAAAACCCAAAGTACGAGCCACAGCCCGGCTGATCAGGAACTGACTTTAGGTGCTTGTCCAGTGCCAGCTTGAAGACTACCAGGGGTCTGTTGATAATCCCCCTTATGTATGCTGGGGCAGTGAACAGTCTCGGCCCATGACACTTATTGTATGGTCTCTTAACGTGCTAGTGAAACCCCTGCTTTTCATTGGGGGATATTGCATCGTCGCCAAGTCTTTGCTTTCGTAGTGAGTGATTTTCGTGTGCAAGTTCGGTACTAGTCCCCTCTAGGATTTTCCAGGTGTATATAATCATGTATCTCTCCCTCCTGCGTTCCAGGGAATACAGGTTTAGGAACTCAAGCGCTCCCAGTAATTGAGGTGTTTTATCTCCGTTATGCGCGCCGTGAAAAGGTTCTCTGTACATTTTCTAGGTCGCAATTTCACCTGCCTTGAAAGGGGCTGTTAGTGTGCAGCAATATTCCAGCCTAGATAGAACAAGAGACCTAAAGAGTGTCATCATGGGCTTGGCCTCCCTAGTTTTGAAGGTTCTCATTATCCATCCTGTCATTTTTCTAGCAGATGCGATTGATACAATGTTTTGGTCCTTGAAAAGGGGAGATCCTCCGACATGATCACTCCCAGGTCTTTTACGTTGGTGTTTCGCTCTATTTTGTGGCCAGAATTTGTTTTGTACTCTGATGAAGATTTAATTTCCTCGTGTTTACCATATCTGAGTAATTGAAATTTCTCATCGTTGAAACTTCAAATTTTTTTCTGCAGCCCACTGAAAGATTTGATTGATGTCCGCCTGGAGCCTTGCAGTGTCTGCAATGGAAGACACTGTCATGCAGATTCGGGTGTCATCTGCAAGGAAGACACGGTGCTATGGCTGACACCTGTCTATGTCGGAAAATGAGGATGAGGAACAAGGGTGGGAGCGAGTACTGTGCCTGTGGAACAGAGGGTTTTCACCGAAACTGCCTCGGACTTTACTCTGTTGACGACTACTCTATGTGTTTTTTAGTGAGGAAATTATAGATCCTCGACCGACTTTTCCTCTTATTCCTTTAGCACGCATTTTGTGCGCTATTACGCCATGGTCACACTTGTCGAAGGCTTTTGCAAAGTCTGTATATATTACATCTGGGATTCTCTTGTCTTCTAGTGCATCTTTGGACCTTGTCGTAGTGATCCAATAGTTGAGACAGACAGGACGACCTGTTCTAAACCCCTGTTGCTCTTGGTTGTGTAACTGATGGTTTTCTAGATGGTGGTGACTTGCTTCTTAGGACCCCTTTTAAAGATTTTTATGATATGGGATGTTAGTGCTATCGGTCTGTAGTTTCTTTGCTGTTGCTTTAATGCCCCTTTGTGGAGTGGGGCTATGTCTGTTGTTTTTAGTAACTGTGGGGCGACCCCCGTGCCATGCTCCCTCTCCATAGGATGGAAAAGGCTCGTGTAGGGGCTTCTTGCAGTTCTTCATAAACACGGAGTTCCATGAGTCTGGCCCTGGGGCAGAGTGCATGGGCAAAGTCATTTATCGCCTGTTCGAAGTCATTTGGCGTCAGGATAACACGGATAGGCTTTGTTAACCAAATTCTGTGGCTCTCTCATAAAAATTCATTTTTGATCTTCGACTCTCAGTCTGGTTAGCTTGCTAAAAACGAGTTCATATTGTGACTTGAGTAGCTCACTCATTTCCTTGCTGTTCATCTGGTAGGACCCTCTTGTTTAAGTAGGGGGCCCCAAAACTGGACGTTGTTCTCGACTTTGATTTGGCATAGGAGAAGAAATACTTTTGGGTTTCTTTCGATTTCATTTATGGCTTTAGTTCTTCTGCGATTCCCCGACTCCTAAAAAGATTCCTTTAGCTTTTGTTCGATGCTTTCTATTTTTTCTGACCAGTGTCTCCCTACGCATTTCAGATATATTGACCTTTTAGCCGCTCTGTTATTTTTTTTTCCTCGCCTGTAAAGGGGGGCCCCTTTTTCCTTTCTTTTTTACATCTTCCTCCTTTTTTTAGAGGAATAACCTTTTGGCTACTCGGTGCCCCCAATTAAATTGTTTTTGGGGCATAATTTGGGGGTCTGTGTTGTTAGATATTTCCAGCTTAATCGGTTGGGACTTGGTTTACTTGGTCCCCTTTATGTTTTTTTTTCAAATTTTGAATTTGGTGAATGCTCCCTCGTGACAAAATTCATTATGTCGGTCGGGGGCTCCCGCATAATGTCTAACCTCAATTTTGTTTTTTTCGAGTATATTGTTTTTGAATGGTGAAATACATGCCCAAAACCCTTCAGGGTTTACATTTTCCTTCCTTTTTCGTAAAAGATTTGCAAAAAAAAGAGCTCTTCAGACCTTAATTCCCCACGCAAAAACACCACTCCTAAAAAATTTTAATTCCCCCCAAACCGGGTTTTTACGAACGTGTCTAAAGTATTTTCAAAAGCAACCCCAAGTCCCATCGCTTCCAGCATTTCAAAAAAGGGATCAAACCCAGGAGAAAACCAGTACCATAACCCAGTCAACGCAGGTTTTTACACTTACCTTGTGGAGGCTGTGACAAGATTTTTGTGGTGAAACAGCCAGAAACCTGACCCCGCCTAAAGAACCATTTATACCTGTACGAACGAAACTTGAACAACGCCTGCCTACAACACCGAAATTCCACCAAACATCTCATGAAATTCGGGGCCCATTAGATAAAAGAAACTAATATCCTCAACCAAATGTCTTGTTATCCACTAAAAAAATGTTTTCTAAAACAATTAAACAAAACAAAAAGCAGCTTTACCATCTCCGAAAAACTTAGCAAGAATTCCCTGAAAAAAGTAACCCTGCCCAAATCTCTCCTGTTTTAACACAACCACATTACAGAGGTTAACACTGAAACAAACCTTCCTAAATTTTAACCTCCAATAGAAAATTTTGTCTAACTATTTTTATTTACCCCAAATAAAAGCTTTTAATCCTTTTACTCATGTCAAATTAATTGTATTACTACTATATTAATCACTACTACACTACTACTAGTATTATACCTAACTCAACCTATATATATATATAATAATATAATAATATATTATTATATATATATATATATATATAAAATATATAAATAATAATTAATATATATATACGTGTGGTGTGTGTGTGCGTGTGTGTGTGTGTGTCCCCCGTGTCATTATTGTTTGTAAAGCTTGAAAAGCCCTGGGGAAACGAAACTTGCCTCAATAAAATGTCACATTTTGCTTTCACTGGTCTTTTTTACTTGACTTACAAATACAAGTCGTCCCCAATTTAGATAATAACGTTCTGCTGTATTCCCTTTAATGTGTTTTTGGGTTCTGAGGAAAATCACTAAAAAATTAATCCCCTCTTCTCTTCCCTCCCTCCCTCTCTCCCTCTCTCTCTTTTCCCCTTCTCTCTTCTTTTCCCCCCTCCTCTC
>NW_026475509.1:0-10028 GCF_026875155.1 Cherax quadricarinatus
GAAGAGTTGAAGAGGAACTGTAGCAAGCAGTTTGATTGGAGGCACTGTAGCAGGCCAGTTTGATGGGAGGTACTGTAGCAGGCCAGTGTGATGTGAGTTACTTTAGCAGGCCAGTTTGATGGGAAGTACTTCAGCAGGCCAGTTTGATGGGGGTTACTGTATCAGGTCAGTTTGATGGCAAATACTGCAGCAGGCCAGTTTGATGTGTGGTACTGTAGCAGGACAGTTTCATGATAGGTAGACTACTGTAGCAAACCAGTTTGGTGGGAGGTACTGTAGCAGTCCAATTTGATGAGAGGTACTGTAGCAGTCCAATTTGATGAGAGGTACTGTAGCAGGCCAGTTTGATGGGAGGTAGACTACTGTAGCAGGCCAGTGTGATGGGAGGTGGTGTAGCATGCAAGTTAGATCGGAGGTACTGTTGCAGGCCAGGTTGATGGGAGGTACTGCAGCAGGCCAGAGTGATATGAAGTACTGTGGCAGACCAAATTTGATGGGAGGTACTGTAGCAGGCCAGTGTGATGGGATGTAGTGTAGCAGGTCAGTTTGATGGGAAATACTGCAGTAGACCAGTGTGTTGGGAAGTACTGCAGCAGGCCATTTTGATGGGAGGTACTGTAGCAGGCCAGAGTGATGGGAAGTACTGCAGCAGGCCAATGTGATGGGAAGTAGATGGGAAGTACTGTAGCAGGCCAGTTTGATGGGAGGTACTATAGCAGGCTAATGCTATGGGAAGTACTGTAGCAGGCCAATGTGATGGGAGGTAGTGTAGCAGGCCAATTTGTTGGGAGGTACTGTAGCGGGTTAGTTTGATTGGAGGTACTGTAGCAGGCCAGTTTGATTGGAGGCACTTTAGCAGGCCTGTTTGGTGGGATTTATTGTAGCAGGCCAGTGTGATGTGAGGTACTGTGGCAGACCAGTTTGATGGGAGGTACTGTAGCAGGGCAGTTTGATGGGAGGTAGGCTACTGTAGAAGGCTAGTTTGATGGGAGTTACTCTAGCAGGCCAGTTTGATGGAAGGTACTCTAACAGGCCAGTTTGATGGGAGGCACTGTAGCAGCCCAGTTTGATGGGAAGTACTGTAGCAGGCCAGTGTGATGGGCGGTACTGTAGCAGCCCAGTTTGATTTGAGGTACTGTAGCAGACCAGTTTGATGGGTGGTACTGTAGCAGGCCAGTTTGATGAGAGGTACTGTAGTAGTCCAGTTTGACGAGAGGTACTGTAGCAGACGAGTGTGATGGGTGGTACCGTAGCAGCCCAATTTGATGGGGGGTACTGTAGCAGCCCAATTTGATGGGAGGTACTTTAGCAGGCCATTTTGATAGGTACTTTAGCAGGCCATTGTGATGGTAAGCATTGTAGCAGGCTATTGTGGTGGTAGGTACTGTAGCAGGCCAGTTTGATGGGAGGTACTGTACCAAGCCAGTTTGATGGGAGGTACTCTAGCAGGCCAGTATGATGGGAGGTACTGTAGCAGGCTAGTTGTAGTGAAGACGTTGTATGTGGGAAGCTGTAGTGGTATTTTAGGTATGATTGCGCTGTTAAGATAAGATAAGATAAGATTTCGTTCGGATTTTTAACCCCGGAGGGTTAGCCACCCAGGATAACCCAAGAAAGTCAGTGCGTCATCGAGGACTGTCTAACTTATTTCCATTGGGGTCCTTAATCTTGTCCCCCAGGATGCGACCCACACCAGTCGACTAAGACCCAGGTACCTATTTGCTGCTAGGTGAACAGGACAACAGGTGTAAGGAAACGTGTCGAAATGTTTCCACCCGCCGGGAATCGAACCCGGGCCCTCCGTGTGTGAAGCGGAGCTTTAGCCACCAGGCCACCGGGCCTGGTATATTTTCCTGCTTCCCTCTTCTTGTATCAGTTGTGATTCCTCTCACACTACCTGAAGAACATAAATTATTATCTATCTTCTCATTAGTTTGTCTTAATCAGGAAAGATTCAGTTTGCATCATGTCTGACTTAACATGTCATTCATCGTCTTGTCTTTCATGAACATGAACTAAAATACACAATACCGTGATTGTATTAATATATAAATAACCCGTTCATAGGAGAGAGAAACTTATCACGACGTTTCGGCCCAACTTCGACCATTCACTAATCGAACCGCTGCGCTATCATAAGTTTCTTTCTCCTAGTTTGTGCGAGTTATTTGTGTATTGTTTCGTGAACACATTTGGCTACTCTAATATTTTGTTGTCAGCCAGTGTTGCAGTAATTAAGCTTCACATCCGTCAGAGTTCATGTGTCAGCCGCCACAACCAAACTCCTTAACATTTCTCCCATATACAATGAATATACATACACTCAGTTTGCTAAATGATTTAAAACCACTTGCTATATATATAAATAGTGACGCTCTTCGTGCTGAATAAGGCAAGCGAAAATTTGTGTATGCAGTAATTTCGCAATAATCATTCTGAACCTAACGAGAAAAATATATTTCATTGTGTTTGTTTATTATTAAATTATTGTTAACTAATCTAAAATATGCTTAATTGGTTTAGGTTAAATTAAATTGAGCTTGTTATAATAAGGGTAGGTAAGTTTTCTAAGGTTCTTTTGGTACAAAATTAATAAATTTTACTTTAACAAAAATGAAAAAATATATCACTAAACGTATAAGAGAAAAATTTAGAAAGGACTTAATTTTAAATGAGTTCTTGCTAATTGACCAATTTTACATATTCTCACATCTTACGAGCTCACTGACTTAGTGACCTTAATTAAGCTCACTGACCGTCTGACCTCACTGAACTAGTGATGTCAGACACGTCACTTAAGGGAGGAGCACGGCATCCGACCTAGTAGCACAAGCTAGTTAGGTCCAACTCACACCCACACCCACTCATGTATTTATCCAACCTATTTTTAAAACTACACAACGTCTTAGCTTCTATGACTGTACTCGGGAGTTTGTTTGACTCATCCACAAACCAGTTCTTTCCTATATCCTTCCTGCGAGTCCTGTCTATGTTAAATAATTTTAGCACGCTATTTACATCCCCTTTATTAATTCCTGTTTTCCATTTATACACCTCAATCATATCCTCCCTAATTCTACGCCTTTCTTGAGAGTGCAGATTCAGGGCCTTCAGTCTATATTCATATGGAAGATTTCTGATACATGGCATCAACTTTGTCATCCTCCTTTGTACGTTTTCCAGAGCATTTATATCCATTCTGTAATACGGTGACCAGAACTGAGCAGCATAGTCTAAATGAGGCCTAACCAAAGATATATACAGTTGAACAATCTGAAGACATCTATTATTTATACTTCTTGCTATGAAGCCAAGGATTCTGTTAGCTTTATTACGAACACCATTGCACTGTTGTCTTCGTTTTAGATTACTGCTAACCAGAACTCCTAAATCCTTTTTGCAATTCGCAATATTAAGATCTACATTATTTAGTTTATATGCGGCATGATTATTTTCCTGTCCAACATTTAGAACTTTGCATTTGTCAATATTAAACTGCAAATGCCACTTCTCCAACCATTGCATCAGTCTATTCAAGTCATCCTGGAGTGCTCTAGTGTCCTCATTAGAATGAATTGGACAGCCTATTTTGGTGTCATCAGCAAATTTGCTTATGTCGCTATTTATTCCCTCATCTATGTCGTTTATGTAGATTGTGAACAACATCAGGCCCAACACTGACCCCTGAGGAACACCGCTTGTGACGTGCCCCCATTCTGATTTCTTCCCATTTATGCAAACTCTCTGCTGCCTATTTGTCAGCCATGCCTCTACACAGGAAAAAATTTCTCCTCTTATTCCGTGTGCCTTAAGTTTCCTCAATAGCCTCTGGCGTGGAACTTTATCGAAAGCCTTACTGAAGTCCATATACACAATATCATATTTTATTACCATGATCTACCTCCTCAAACACCTTAGTGAGAAAAGTTAGTAAAATTCGTACGAGACAAGGAACGTCCCCTTTGTAAATACCGTGTTGAGATTCATTAATCAATCTGTGCTCTCAGTCAAGATGGCTAACGATTGCTTCGTTCGTCAATTATTGATTCCATAAATTTTCCCACTATAGGGAGGTAAGGCTTATTGGTCTATAGTTTGAAGCCAAGGACCCTGTAACCTGCCTTGTAAATAGGTATTTACAATTGCCATTTTCCACTTATCAGGCACTGTTTTGCCATTTTGTAGTGAATTATGTTAAAAAGGTATTAGCCAAAGGAATGCAAAGTTCCTCTTTACATTTCCCTCCTTTAACACCCTTGCAACCAGTTCAACAGGCCTGGGATTTGTTAGGTTTTAGTTTCCCTGTATGTCTGAGGACCATGTCACAAGTTACCGATACGTTACCTAGTATATTATCATACGTTCTACATAATCTGTTTATTTTCCGGAGAATATCGTTAGTATTATCCTGGGTGAAAACTAGAGTCAGTAAGTATTGAGAATTACATCACACATATCCTTATCTCGGACAGTGATCTGACCAGAGTTACTCTTAAGTGGCCAATATGTGTCCCTAATCTTTCTGTCTGCATACCTGAAAGAACCCTTTTGGATGATCTTTTGAATCCTTGGCGATCTTAGGCCTCATAATCCCTTTTTTTTGCTTTTTTCTCATTCCTTGTTATTGATGTACTCCTCATGAAATGAATAAAAAGATGGGTATTCTTAACTCCATGGCCCCTCTTTTGATACGCCTATACCTGGAGTTTACCTGAGAGAGGTTTCCTGGGGGTCAACGCGCCCTCGCGGCCCCGGTCTGTGACCAGGCCATCCTGGAGATCCGAGCCTGATCAACCAGGCCTGTTATTGCTTGGCTGCACGCAAACCCAGCGTACGGCCACAGCAGCCCCCGCTGGATCAGTGAACCGACTTTAGGTGCTTGTGCCAGTGTCAGCTTGAATAACTGCCAGGGTCTGTTGGTAATTCCCCCCTTATCTATGCGGGGCAGTATGTAACAATCTTCGAGGCTCGCTTGACACTTATGTGTATGGTCATCAACTAACTGAACCGTGCTATTGACAACCCCTGCTTTTCATATGGGTGGATGTTGCTCGTCCTGCCAAGTCTCTTGCTTTCCGTAGTAAGTGAATTTTGTGTGCATGTTCGGTAACAGTCCCCTCTAGGATTTTCCTGGTGTATATAATCATGTTATCACTTCCCACCTGCGTTCCATGGAATACAGTTCAGGAACTCAGAGCTCCCAGTAATTGAGTGTTTTATCTCCGTTATGCGCGCCGTGAATGCTTCTCTGTAATTTATCTAGGTCAGCAAATTCACTCTGCCGTGAATGGTGCTGTTAGTGTGCAGCAACATTCAGCCTACATAGAACAAGTGACCTGAAGAGTGTCATCCATGGCCGACTTCCACCCCCCCCCCGGCTTGGCCTCCCTAGTTTTTGGAAGGTCTTCATTATCCATCCTGTCTTTTTTTCTAGCAGATGCGATTGATACATTGTTATGGTCTTGAAGGTGAGATCCACCGACAAGATCACTCCCGGTTTTTGAAGATGGTGTTTCGCATCTATATTGTGGCCATAAAATTGCCTTTGTACGCTGATGAAGATTAATTTTCTCGTGATTACCATATCTGAGTAATTGAAATTTCTCATCGTTGAACTCATATGTTTTCCTGCATGCCCACAAAAAGATTTGGTTGATGTCCGCCTGTACCTTGCAAGTGTCCCTGCAATTGGAAGACACTGTCATGCAGATTCGAGTGTCAATCTGCAAAAGGAAACACTATGCTGTGGCTGACATCCTTGTCTATGTCAAATGAGGAATGAGGAACAAGATGGGAGCGAGTACTGTGCCTTGCGGAGAACAGAGCTTTTCACGCGTAAGCCAGCCTCGACTTTACTATGTTGACTACTATTTCTGTGTTCTTTTAGTGAGGAATTATAGATCCCATCGACCGACTTTTCCTGTTATTCCTTAGCACGCTTTTTGTGCCTCTATTACCCATGGTCCACACTTGACGAAGGCCTTTTGCGCAAAGTCTTGTAAATATATACATCTGGCAATTCTTTTGTCTCTAGTGCATCTAGGACCTTGTCGTAGTGATTCAATAGTTAGACAGACAGGGGGCGACCTGTTCTAAACCCATATTGCCCTGGGTTGTGTAACTGAGGGGTTTCTAGAGGGGTGGTATCTTCCTTCTTAGGACCCTTTCAAAGATTTTTATGATAGGGGATGTTAGTGCTATGGGTCTGTAGTTTTTTGCAGTTGCTTTACTGCCCCCTTTGTGGAGTGGGGCTATGTCTCTTGTTTTTAGTAACTGTGGGACGACCCCCGTGTCCATGCTTCCTCTCCATAGGATGGTAAAAAGGGCCGGATAGGGGCTTCTTGCAGTTCTTGAAAGAAAAAACGGAGTTCCGTGAGTCTGGCCCGGGGCAGAGTGCATGGCATGTCATTTATCGCCTGTTCGAAGTCATTTGGCGTCAGGATAACATCAGATAGCTTGGTGTTACCCAAATTATGGGGCTCTCTCATAAAAAATTCATTTTGATCCTTCGACTCTCATCTGGTTAGCGCTTGATAAAACTGAGTCATATTGGACTTGAGTAGCTCACTCATTTCCTTGCTGCATCTGTGTAGGACCCATCTTGTTTAAGTAGGCCCATAGTGGTTACTGGACGTTTGTATCTCGACTTAGATTTGGCATAGGAGAAGAAATCCTTGTTGCGTGGCGAGGCATTTAAGGCTTTTAGTTCTTCCCACGATTCCTGACTCCTATAAGATCACTTAGCTTAAGTTCGATGTTTGCTATTTCTCTGACCATGTCTCCACGCATTTCAGATATATGACCTCTTTTAGCCGCTCTGTTATTCTTTTCCGTCGCCTGTAAAAGGGACGCCTGCCTCTATACTATTTTACATCTACTCTCCTTTTTCTTAGAGGAATAATCCTTTGCATACACGAGTTGCCACCAAGTTAATCTTGTCTAGGCATAAGCATGGGGTCTGTGTTGCTTAGTAATATCTTCCCCGCTTATATCCGGTAGGACGTGGTTTTACTTGGGCCCACTTTTATGTTTTTGTTATTGAAGTTAATTTGGTGAATGCTCCCTCTTGACTAAACCATTATTCGTCTGGGCTCCGTGCATACATGTCCGTTACACGATTGGATGTTTGTGAATCTGATATATTGGTTTTGATATGGTGACTTTCTATCATCACATTTTATGAAATAGGTCTAGTGTATTCTCCATCCTAGTAGCTCTATTATTTGCTGGTTTAAATTAGAATTTTGTGCAGAGATTAAAAGCTCGTGTGATGTTGATTTTCATCAGAGCTGCTCCTGGTGTATTTACTGCAACAATATTAAATTGCTATATTCCCTCCATTTTAGGTCCTAATTGAAATCCCCCCCGGAGCAAGATATTGGGTGCAGGAGCTGAAATTTTTCCAGACAGTGATCAATTTTTAACCGCTGTTCCTGGAATTGCTGGGATTTCATCCGAGGCTGTAGACACCACAGTGACTAGGTTTGGTTCTCGATCTTTACTGCTAAAACCTTCCACACATCATTGAGGCAATTAGCATTCTGTGCAAACAAGTGACTCTGCAATGTACAGCCAACCCCCCTCCCTTTTGCCTTTCACTCTGTCACTCTGTATAGGTTGTAACTGGGTTCCAATTTCGTTGTCCAAGTGATCCTTTATGTGGGTCTCATGATAGCCGCGATCATTGCCTTTGCCTCTGCAACAGTCCACGGTGAAAGGTATTTGTTGTTGTTGCTGGCTTTAGACCCTGTAATTGCAAAGAAAATGGCATCGACGGTGATTATTGGTACTGAGGGGGGATTTTTTTTCCGGCATTATAACTGTACTGTTGGTATGGAGTGAGCTCAACGACTGTGTCTCTTTTTTGACCAATGAGATGTTTTTAATCTATGTTGTCATCCCATTTGGAATCATTTTGTTAGATTAATTTCACCTAATCAGAACAACAGTTGTCTGGGCAGCTAGAACTATGCTCTGAAAAACGTCATCATTGGCATCCAAATCACCAACCTGAAAAAAAAAAAAAAACCCCCATAGTCAGTGACATCCATTTTAGACCCACCCATGTAATTTTTTCAGTCCCTGAAGTCGGCCAAGCGAAAATCTGGGAACAGAGATTTATTGCAGTTGATCTGGCTGATTCATGTTATATTGAAACTAAGTGATTGGTGATCACTTTCCAAGCTCATCATTAACCTCACGATATTAATTATGGATCTTGTTGGCAAGAACCAAATCAAGAAGATTGTTTTCCTCTAGTTGGTTCTGCACAACATGTTCTAAAAAAGCATCCTGAACTGTATCCAAGAAAGTCACTAGATTTCCTGTCATATTGTTCCAATCAATTTTCTAAAGTTAAAATCTCACATTTTCACATTTTCATATCTAGATGCCTTATGAATTTCATCCCATAACAGCTTACTGCACTCCCTATCAAGGTTTGGGGCCTATAAATAACACACAAAATTAATTTGTCACGTCCCTCGAGAAACTGTAGCCAAACAGATTCTGTGTTCGATGTTTCTAATCTTATATCATGTCTAAGACAACAATTTAAATTTTCTCTGACATACATCGCCACTTTCCACCACCCTTCCTGTTGACCCTATCGGTGTGAATATTTATAACCTTGTATGTTGCATTCAGAAGACATTTCTCTATTTTTAGGTTGAACCAGGTCTCTGTTACAACACAATAATATCTATATTACCTACACTTGCAAGTAATCTTAGCTCATCTATCTTATTTCTTAGACTTCTACTATTTGTACAGTAAACGTTAAGGAGCTAGTCACTCATTTGTTCTCTACTACTCTCTTTGTTTGTTGATCAATTGATTTTCCATTACTAGCAACTTTATTTTGAACATTGTCTTTTAAACATATACCTTGAGGTATCCCGGTAATAACTGCTGTTTTTAACCCTATTGCTGCAGCCTGATTGTTTCCCACAAACACCAATACCTCTATAATCTATCAGTTTAAATTCCTAGACAAATCATCAATTACCCTCTCAATCGAATTGGCTAATGCAACCACTCCATCCCCAGAGAGATGAACCCCATCCCTTGCATACATATCATGTTTGCCAAAGAACAGGTCCCAGTATCAATGAATGGGATTGCAAGTTCCTTGCAGCACCTGTCTACCAGCAAATTTATACCATTGCCCTAGACATCCATTCATTGCCCACTCCCTTTCTAGCAAGATGCAACATATGACTGGGATCCCTCCCTTAGACCTAACTACTCTATGGCTGACCTGTACTTATATCCAGCACTCCTCTCTCCTGCCCTTCCAATGTCATTACCCCCAGCACTAACAGATAATGGGCTTGTTCCCATTACATGCCATAATATTATCCAACCTGCTGACTATGTCACCAACACCAGCTCCAGGAAGGCACACTCTCTGTCTGACATTTCTGTCTTTGTTACAAAATGCACGTCCATATAATCTTACTTGAGAATCATCTACTATTAAAATATTCTCACCTTGATTAGCAAGGAAATCACTGGCACCTTCAACCTCACTAACCACTAAAGAAAATAAAAAGTTAATATATGAGAGGTTTTTACAAAGTAGAAGTGATGGGAGGGGGAGGAGTATATGGAGAGAAAAAGAGGTTAAGAGAGTGGTGAAGCAATGTAAAAGAGAGCATATGAAAGAGTGAGAGATATAATCAACAAATTTTGTTAAAAATAAGAAAATGTTTAGGAGATTAATAAGCTGAGGAAACCTAGGGAACGAGTGGAATTGATAGTTAAAAATAGGAGAGGAGATTTATTAAATGGAGAGTTAGATGTATCAGGAAGATACATCTAAGATACGAACTAAGCCAGGAAGCTTGAAAAGCGGCTGCAACTGGCTTGCAGGCTGGAGTACACAGAGTGGAGGTGGCAGAGACGGTCACCTATGACCTGCCGGCACCCCACAAACAATCTTCTAACATTGGAAATACCCGTAAATCCACGCTCAAATGCTGCCACCAATTTGTCATGTGGGGGTTCGATAAATGGATTGGGAAAAC